>CAWUFW010021417.1:0-121629 GCA_963921515.1 Calotriton arnoldi | reverse complement strand
GTTGATTCGTTAAGCGGGGGCCGAGAAAAAGGGGGTCCCAAAACGCGTTTTCCCCATTCATTTTTCCATAGGATCCTTTCATCGCGGCTACAGCCCGAACTGCTGAACGGAATTACACCAAATTTGGCAAAGAGGTAGCCCTTGGTTCAGTGTCGTGCCTTTTGCTTAAATGGTGTAAATCCGTTCAGTAGTTTCTGAGAAAATCACAAATAAAATCACATATATATCTATGGCCGAGTAGGGTCCGCGTACCCTCCCGATCACGAGCTGCATGCTAATTGCCTGTCAACACTCCAAATCAGGAAGTGTTGGCAGCCATTTTGTCCCTCGGTAGAACCGAGGGACAGAAACAAGTGCGCAAAGCGCAAAAAGGGGGCAGGGTAGAAACACCCTGACCCCCTAGGTCTGTTCAGGGGGTCCCACAAAGACCCCCTGGGCAGAAAAAAGCATATTTTTTTTTTTTTAAATCGGCAGGATGCGTTTAGGGTGCGCGGATCCCGCTGAGAAAAAAAAAAAGAAACAAGTGCGCAAAACGCACAAAGGGGGCAGGGTAGAAACACCCTGACCCCCTAGGTCTGCTCAGGGGGTCCCACAAGGACCCCCTGGGCAGAAAAAAGCATTTTCCCCCCAAAAAATCGGCGGGATGCGCTTAGGGTGCGCGAATCCAGCCGAAAAAAAAAAAAAAACGAAGCGCGGTCTCCCCCAAACCCCGGGGACCACCACCCCCCGGGGCTTTAAAAATAAATGGTGCGGGAGGGCTCTCGGCCCTCCCGCAGCCCCGGGGACCGCCACCTCCCCGGGGCTTCTTTAATTATTTTTTTTTAAATTTACCTGTGTGGGGGGGGGGCTTGAGCCCCCCACATGCCCCGGGGACCGCCACCTCCCGGGGCACTAAAAATGTCAATATGGGGTCCATTACGGACCCCAGAGCCCCGGGGACCACCACCTCCCGGGGCTTTGTCAATGGAGGGAGGGGGCCTCGCGGCCCCCTCCTGGAGCCTGTAATGGCCCTGGGGACCACCACCCCCAGGGCCGGCTCCTGCAGTGTCCCGGGTGCCTACCCCCGGGACACAGTAGTTTGCTATGACAGGACGGGAGCCTCGCGGCTCCCGTCCTGTCATAGCAAACTGCTTTGGATATTGGAAGCGAGAGCAGGAAACCTTTTCTCGCTTCCAATATCCAAAGCAAATGCTTTCCACATGGGGAGCTGCATGTTAGCAGCTCCCCATGTGGAAAAGCAATGCCGGCTCCCAAGGGACGCGGGGAGCCGGCGGGACTGTGGGGGGATTGGGGACCCCCCCACAGTCCCCAACGGAGAGGGCCAGCCCCGGGGGATGGGGTCCCCGGGGAAAGTAGTGGCCCGAAAGGGGGGCCACGCGGCCCCCCTCCCCAAAAATAATAATTAAAAAAAAAAAATTAAAAATATAAAGGCCTGCCCCGGGGGATGGGGTCCCCGGGGCAAAAGGAGGCCTGAGGAGGGGGGCCACGCAGCCCCCCTCCTTAAAAATGTATTTAAAAGTGTGGCCTTGCCCCGGGGGATGGGGTCCCCGGGGCCGGATTCGGCCATGGGAGGGGGCCACGCGGCCCCCTTCCCGTTTAATTAAAAAAAAAAAAAAAAGGGATAAGGCCCTGGGGGATGGGGTCCCCAGGCTCCAAAAATAGGAAAAAGTAAGGGGGGCCACACAGCCCCCCTTGGGGAAAAAAAAACAAAAAACAAAAAAACGATCGGGCCGCAGGCCCCGCCCCCTTCCTTTACCACTCTGCAAACGCGCCCCCTGGCGCGTTTGCAGATGGGGAACGAATTCCCCTTCAATACTGGGGGTCCCTGGGGGCCAACTAGCCCACCAGGAACCTCCAGTATCCGCCAGGGGGCTGCGTTGCAGAGAGGTGTACAGAGGCCACGCCCCTTTTTACACCTCTCTGCAAAGCAGCTCTGTGGCACTTTTTGGAGGTACATGGTGAGCTAGTTGGCCCCCAGGGACCCTCAGTATTCAACAAGACTTAATCCCCCAACTTAAAACGCGCCACGGGGCGCGTTTGCACAGTGGTGAAGGGAGGGGGCGGGGCTTCAGGTGACATGTGTGCAAACAGGCCCCGCGGCGCGTTTTAAGATGGGGAATTAAATCCCCTTCAATCCTGAGGGTCCCTGGGGGCCAACTAGCCCACCAGGTACCTCCAGTAAGCGCCTCGGAGCTGCGTTGCAGAGTGTTGTAAAAAGGGGCGTGGCCTCTGAACACCTCTCTGCAACGCAGCTGTCTGGGGCATACTAGAGGTATCTGGTGGGCTAGTTGGCCCCTAGGCACCCTCGGGATTGAGAAGGAATTAATTCTCCAACTTAAAATGCGCCACCGGGTGTGTTTGCAGACATGTCACCTCAGGCCCCACCCCTTCCTTCACCATTGTGCAAATATTCCTCTAAAATCAGCCGAACTACGAATTCCGATTTACTCACCTGTTATCAGGAGAGACCTCAGTGCTGCATCTTTCAGCCCAGTACTGATCCTGAAAAGTAATTTTAACCGTACTTACCAGTAACTTGAATTTCCTTCCATAGGATATCATTGCCTGCTTTTTGCTGAAAAAGTTTCTAAGTGTCGATTTTTGAAACATACAAATATTCCTCTAAAATCAGCCGAACTACGAATTCCGATTTACTCACCGGTTATCAGGAGAGACCTCAGTGCTGCATCTTTTAGCCCAGTACTGATCCTGAAAAGTAATTTTAACCATACTTATCAGTAACTTGAATTTCCTTCCATAGGCTAACATTGACTGGTTTCACTTGGAAATTCTTCTAAGTGTGGAGTTTTGGAACTTTATAATATTCCTCTAAAATCAACCGAACTACGAATTCCGATTTACTCACCTGTTATCAGGAGAGACCACAGTGCTGCATCTTTGAGCCCAGTACTAATCCTGAAAAGTAATTTTAACCGTACTTACCAGTAACTTGAATTTCCTTCCATAGGATATCATTGCCTGCTTTTTGCTGAAAAAGTTTGTGTCGATTTTTGAAACTTACAAATATTCCTCTAAAATCAGCCGAACTACGAATTCCAATTTATTCACCGGTTATCAGGAGAGAACCCAGTGCTGCATCTTTTAGCCCAGCACTGACCCTGAAAAGTAATTCTAACCGTACTTACCAGTAACTTATATTTCCTTCCATAGGAATCCATTGTCTGGTTTTCAGCAGAAAAGTTTCAAAGTGTCGATTTTCACAAACTACAAATATTCCTTAAAAATCGCCTGTATGACTTAAACGCATTCTTTCAACTGTTTACAGGAGATGCACCAGTGCTGGATCCAGGATCCAACACTGAGTAAGAAAAAGTAACGATAACACTACTTACCTGCTAAGTGAATTTCCTCCCATAGGATAACATTGGTGATTCTATGTGAAAAAGTTTCTAAGTGTCAACTTTTAAAATACAATAATATTCCTTAAAAATCACTACTGTAACCAAAACGCTTTTACTCAACTGTTTACAGGAGATGTCCCAGGACTGAATCTAGGATCCAGTCCTGTGGTTAGAAAAGTAATCCATAAAGTAACTAATTGCATTTAACTAGAAATTCACATTGAGCTCAATGTTGCATTGTGTTTGAAATTGTGTTGCCCATTGCAACAACTGTAACTACTGTACTTAAAAGTCTATTGCCTATTTGCAAAGTATTTAAACTAAAGTAATTCATTCAGAGAAAGTATATTTTGTAATGTAATATATAATGTAATTACAATGTAATTTAAAAAATAAAATATGTAAAAATAAATAGTTTAAAAAAATGTAGTAAATCAGTATCCCAAAAATAAATATAACAATTAATACATTTAAAAATTGTCATTTACAAAACCTTTGAAATTCACTGAAAAAAACATAGGTTTCAGATATGTTATAATTAGGAATTAGCATTTAAAAAACCTTTGAAATTCACTGAAAAAACCATAGGTTTTAGGGACAGTTATAGTTAGAAATTAGCATTTAAAAAACCTTTGAAATTCACTGAAAAAATCATAGGTTTCAGACACGTTATAGTTAGAAATTAGCATTTAAAAACCTTTGAAATTCAGTGAAAAAACCATAGGTTTTAGGGACAGTTATAGTTAGTTGGACATTGCACTCGTACAAAACCCGTGAAATTCCCCCGTTATAGTTAGTTCAGCTAACTATAACTCGCGCCCCGCAATGCACTGCTGATGACGTCACATATTACATCACTCATGACATGGTCAGTGACATCACTGATGACATCACTGATGACATCTCAAATGACATCACTGATGACATCACTGATGACATCATCCACGTGATAATCTGATGCACCTCCTCACACCCTAATATAACCTTTGATACACCCACTCTAAATAACAGACTGCCATTCGCAAAACCATAGACACTCCAACACCAATAACTACATACCCACTCACTGATACTTAGGTCTACACACACATCCACTAACTCACCCGTACAGTCACTCATACTTACGGTCACTCAGTACAGGACTATCATATGCACTCATACTCCTATATAGACACACACACCGCCACTCATCCATAGAGGTACTCACACACCTAGTCAGTCATGCAAATAATTATTCACACTGCCATTTACTCACCTATACAGTCATACACACACCAGTTCACTTACTCATACAAATACTAGCACATTTTTACGCTCTTATACAATCACTGATACAAGCACACACTCATCCATACAGCCACTCTCACAATCACACACTCTCACTTATAGCCATTTATATACTCCAACACACATATATACTGCCTTTCACATATGTAGTTACTCACACATGTACCACTGGGACATACATTCACTCACTAACACACTCTTACACACACTTACCCACCCATACAGTCTATCACAGATGCACTCTTGAAACCATCCACCCAGTGAATCACCCACTCACACATCTATGCACAGAGTCGCACACACCCCACCCACACAAACACTCAGGCACCCATACAGATACTCAGACAACCAATCAATAACTCATATAGACACTCATGTAGCTATTCACAAACCCATGCAGCCACTTACACAGCAACAGACAGACAGATTCAGACATTCACCCAGTTTAGTCACTAACCCAAGCATTCAGTAAGATACGTTTAATCACTCACTTATACAGTCAGTCACGTACCTACTAAATCCTCCATACAGACACTTATACACCCACTCATTCCTCAATACAGCTTGGCATATATATAAAACAAAATTAAACTTTACAGAAACACACAGTCACTGGATGATGTCATCAGTGATGTCATCAGTGATGTCATTTGAGATGTCATGAGTGATGTCATCAGTGATGTCACATACCATGTCATGAGTGATGTAATATGTGACGTCATCAGCAGTGCATTGCGGGGGCGCGAGTTAGAGTTAGCTGAACTAACTATAACGGGGGAATTTCACGGGTTTTGTACGAGTGCAATGTCCAACTAACTATAACTGTCCCTAAAACCTATGGTTTTTTCAGTGAATATATATATATATATATCTATTCTATTTAGATGGTCGCATTCACTTAAAAAAAGTTTACTTTGTTAGGGCTCTGTCTCTTTTATGTGCATTTTTTCTATCTCTTTGACAGCTCTGCTGCTCCCTCCCTGTGTGGCAAATGCATGGGTGCAATTCCATGGCACCCTTTGTTGATGTGTGGGTCTCTTACTTCCCTTAGTCGGGGGCAGGCACCACTTTGGGGGAAGCTTTGCAGGTAGGTGTGCTGAGTGTGAGAATAGGGGTTAAGAGGGTAGGGATGTGGTGAGATGCACAAGGGTGGTGCACATAGAAAAATGGTAGTATCTTAGTGGTTTAGATTTCTTCTCAATTTTAACAACAGCATTGTTCTATGTTGGCAGACAGGCTCACCAAGGGGTAGTCAGGGTTGTATCTTGTATTATGAAGTCAGTAAATGCCAGGTGCAATTTTTTCGCTGCTATGTGTCATGTTTTCACAAGAAACCAATTTGAAAAATATTAATCCTAAGATTTCTAGGCTTTCTATACCTAAGTTGATTTCACAGGCTCAGTTTGCCTCTGCTAATGTCGCCTGAAGGGGATGGCTATTTTGTTTAGAGACACTTTAAAGGTGGGCATTAATAACGCTGTTAAGGACCCTCTAGGGACATGACTTTTCAGTCAGCGCCCGGGTTGGGACTACTGTGTGCATTTTTATGAATTACTATGGTCCTATTCCTGACCAAATTGAGACAATGGAGCAATTGCATTTCCTTGCTCTCCACTCCAATTGTCCTATTATTATTGGGGAGTGTTAATTCCCTCCAGAATCTGGAATGAGAAACCCTTTGCAAGAATATTAGACTATCTTAACTCAAAACAGCAGGATTTTTTGCCACCTTTAGGTCTGATTTCGGTCTTATTGATCTGTGGCAATTTAAATTTCTGATATTCAGATAATATACCTGTGTCAATGCCAGACACAGTGCAGCATCCTGTCTAGACTTTTTATATCTCTCAGTTTTTGGAAAGCTTAGGGTCTCAAATTATTAAAAATAGTTTTTCTGACCACGCAGTCATTTCTCTTTATGTTGCGTGGGAGCGGGACCCCTCCATAAGTAGAAGGTGGAGTTTTAACTAACTTCTGCTGTCAGATCTGGACTGAGTTGCAAGGACCCGTTAGTTTGTGATGAGGTTTTTCTAAACTAATTTGAACTCTACTCCTCTTTTGTGCAGTTTCCTACAATCATATTTGTCTAAAATTTGCCCGAAAATAGAAAAAGAGCCTGGGTTCAGGATTACGTCTAAGAAGGGGGAAGATTTGTGCCAATTTAGCTATAAGCTATTTTAGAGCTGCCAATTTTAGGTGAATGTGGTTTTTCTCTGGTTGGCTGCTTTATTAAAGCCCTAAACAAATTAATAGGATTTCCCCTCTGTCAGTAATCACTGTTTGATATGTCATTTAGAGGGAGAAGGGGAATGGCTTCATCTCATCAGTATTTGAGCTGCTCTACACAAATTCTGGAATCAATTAACAATCTATCTGAGTTTGCTTTTGAACACGTTTTGTGTTAGAACCTTTTACTATTTCATTTGGGACTTTTAGAAGTGATAGTCTAAGGAACGGATCCAGGTCTCCATTGTTTTCATTTCCTGAACGCAGGTACAGGGGCGGCTCCTCCATTATGGCAACCAGCAGACGCATGTAAAGTAAAATGATTGGAAAGCAATTAATAAAACTGCTTTATTAACCTTTTAATTTACACTGGAGGCACAGCCGGGTCGTGAGGGCAGGCCCATCCTCTGAGGACAGCAGCAGGAGGAGCGCTGGGCACAGGGCACTGCAAGTGCACATGTCGGTTTGGCCGGCCATCTTAGGATGGCCAAAGCGTCATGCGCACTTGGATATCTCCAAGCTGTTGCTTGGCGATATCAGCAGGGCTCAGGAGCATCAGCTCCCAGTCCCTGCTGGAGCGTGAAACCAGCCCTTTCTGCCCAATCCCAGTGCTTCTCTCATTCTGGGTAATACCAACATGAGAGCAGCATCTGGATTGGTGCAGGGGAGTCTGGAAGCTGTGATAGCATTGTCAGGAGCTGAAGAGGCGGTGAGGTAACAAGGCGGTGGGCAGCAGGCTGCAGGTACGTTTTAAAAAACAAATTGTCCACCATGCTAACCTACCACTTTTCCCTGCTAGCGGCCGCCACTGCACAGGTTTATATGTATTGCAATGTCCATGGCACATTCTCCGATATTGCAATGGTGGAATTCAATTGAGCCACCGGTTCATTGATGCAGTAAAAGTGATTGGGTTAAATATTTTGAACATGCATACACAAAAAGAAATAATAAAATTAAGAAGATTATTAGCATCTGGTGCAGCTCAGCCCCATGTAACTGAGCCTCTTGAGAGTACTTGTAATAGGAGGGTTGCTTGGTAGGAATTCTGTATTAAATTTGTATTTGTACCATATCTAGGCTATTTTAACTTCGATACAATGAACTTGTTGCTATAAGGTTTTAATGCATTTCTCTTGGATGATTGTTTTCAATTTAAGGTGCCATAGTATGTATGTGTCCTGTTTTTGATATTACCAGTAAAAAAAAAATGTGATGCCAGTGGGAGAATCTAGTCACCTCCTAATTATGTATCACATATTATATTTATAGCTACATTTGTGCAAGATAAACGTTTCTTCCATAAGCAAATGAATCACTTTTCATATCTTGTCAGGTGTCAGCACTGGACATGTTTTGAAGAATGAGCAATTTTCTGAGGGAGGAAGTTGTATAACTCAGTGAACGAGTGGTACATGACTAAGGACAACACTATTGGCACAGGGGTGCCTGAGTAGTGCTACTGCAGCAGCAGAAAGCCCTGCTAGGTAAAAATAGAGTGACTAGGAGGTGTGAGAAGAAACCATTAGAGATAGTCGATTGCAAAATGTTATCTCTTCATATCACTTGTGTAGAGAAGGGGAAGATTGTGAGGAAGGTTACATTTTTTCTTATTCTTTCTGCTATTGTACAGACCAATATTTCACCAGGGTTTTGAATACCAAGATGCTAAATGTTTTCATATTACCAGAATATTGCAGCCAGAACCCCTAGGAAAGCCACACCAATGTTTTATGTTCTGATATATGACCACCTAGAGCTCTAATTATCCTATTTGTGATCTCAACTTAGTCATAGGTCTCTGATACTTGTCAATGTAAAGTTTTCCAGATGCAAACTGTCTTCTATTCCAATGTTGTGTGACACAGGGTATTGCTGTACATCTTCCGGATGCCATGGTTAATCTCTTTTGTCCTCACACCATAAACTAAGGGGTTTAACGCAGGTGGCACAATCAAATGCAGAACATTAAGCAGAATAGCAAAGTCAGGGGACACATGCTCTTCTGATTTGTTTGTAACAGCTAGAACCATCAAGGTAGAATAGAAAAACAAAATAAGTATAACATGGGATGTGCATGTGCTGAAAGCTTTCGATGCTGCACCTCGCGAGTGAAGCTTTGATACAGCGTAGATGATCAGGCAGTATGACAGACAGATCAGGATCAGATCAACGCCCAGCACAGACCCAGCAACAACTAGCTGGTAAATGCTATTGAGCCTTATAGTACTACAGGCAAGTTTTGCCACAGCCACATTTGCACAAAAACTGTGTTCCACCACATGACTTGAGCAGTAATGAAGTTGGGCTGCAAATATTGGCAGAGGTATGGATAGGCAGGCAGGTCTCACAAATGTCAGCACCATAACTTTCATGATAAACCTGTCTGTGATGATCGAAGCATAGCGCAGTGGGTAGCAGATGGCAATGTAGCGATCAATGGCCATAGCCAGGAAAATACCCGACTCTAGCCCAAGAAAACAATGAACAAAATACATCTGAGAAAAACAGGCTGTGGGACTGATGCTTCTATCATTAAACCAAAAGATGGCAAGGATTTTTGGTGTAGTGACCACACTCAGGATAAGATCAGTCAGAGACAGAGCAGCAAGGAAATAGTACATGGGCTCATGAAGACTTTCCTCCCTGTAGATTGTGGCCAGGAGCGTTACATTGGCCAGAACAGCAAGAAGAAGAAGAAGTGCCAGAGGAATTGAGAGCCAGTGCTGCCAGATAATGAACCCTGGAAGACCAACCAGGATAAAGTCTGTGCCCTCCATCGAACTAAAATTGAAAACCATCATCTTTGTTGAGCAAACGTATTGTGATTCAATCCTGAAATTTAGAAAAGGGAAACCATTAGTATATTCAAGTTGAAAAAAATGCAAAAAAAACATGCATATTACACTCCAGATATATAGTCATCAAAGGCACGTTTAGAGTTGAGGTACATTTACATTCCAGTTGGTCCTCGAATACAGAAGGATATGCTAAAATCACCTAGTGCAGATCCCCTTCCAATAGAGCAGACTTGAACAGGCACAGGGCAGAATCAGAGGAAGGCTCAATGCATGAAAGGGACATGAATTTCCCATGATTACATTGCAAAACCCTTTCTCCACCTATTATCGAAAACCCTTAAGCAATGCACCACAGATTTATATCACTCCTAAAATAGATGTAAAGACTTAAATCTAAACTTTGACATGTAGGGACCCTTGAACGCCAGCGCATGTAATCACCTTCATGATCACAGGGGTATTCAGTTCCTAGTAAGTACAGATTTGTCTTCTTAGGTCAGTTAAGTTCCATAGAGTCTGCAGGGGGCATTAATCTGTAGGAACAAATGCCCTCACACACCTAGATAGGGGTCACGCTTCATCATTGGGCTTTTGCTCCTTGTCAGGCCGGCGCTGCAACGCCCGATGGGCACCCTCAATGTGGGCTTTTTACCGGAGATCTTTTTATAAGACGTATGGGGAAGTGTGGGTAAAATAGTAGACTGGTGTTGATCAGTGAGAAAACTTACCCACTGAGGGTATAACTCAGGACTCCTCGAGTCAAAATACAGGGTCAGTTGACCCGTGTTAGTGATCTGACGAATGAGCAGTTAAATTGCACCAACACTCTCTTTTAGAAAAATAGAGCAGCTATGCCATTCTTACGAACTCCTGTATATCAGCACACTGGAAGACGTACTCAAACCGGCAACCTCAGAAGTCCCGAGTGTGGTGGGTCTCCAGTATTTAACCAGTCTTCTAATAGCATTAATTGTAAGCATGTGTGTCTCATCAACAACTAGAGTGGAAACACTCGGGTCTTACTCCATATTTAGGAGGCCATGCAAAGCCATGCAGGTCTCTTAAAAAAATGATGTACTTATATTAATAGATAAAGAAGTATAGGTGGCTGGGAGTGCAGCCACTGAACAGACCATGCAGCCACTGAACAGACCCTCACCACCATCACCAGCACCACCACACACATACCCACAAAGCCAGCATCAACAGACACAGCCCAGATACAACAAACGTCTGACCCACAGAAACCAGCACCAGCAACAGGCACACCTATGACAGAGACATACACTCCCTCTACCTCTCAAGGCCCACCCCTGTCATCCCAACACCCCAGGCGCCCATGGAAATCCCTCATTTTTCCCTTGCCCTTTCCTCTGCCACAGCCACTGCCCCTCTCCCATAGTTGATACAACCCCTCCCAATACCGGCCCACGCCCTCCTAATTCACATATTTGAGGAGCCTGGACTACCCAATATATGCCCCTTTGTGAGGAGGTTTCCTGGCACTGTCATATTGGGCAAGTGTTTTGGCACAGCATTGTGCTGTGGCACATTTCTAAGCCTAGGGACTGGCCATTGGCCTATGTTTAATTTGATGAATGATTTCATCAGTTCGTTAAAACTATTTCCAGTTTGGAAGACATTTGTCCTGCCATAATATTTTCAGACTATTTGATGTATAGTTATCGATGTGTAAAAACAGTTGTATTTGTTTGATACCTGATTGGTGATTGAGTTAAAGTGGTTAGTATGATGTGCCTGGAGCCAGTGCTGGAGTCAGACAGGACAAGTGTAAATGTGGGATGTATGTCTATGTGGATTGACATCCAGATTGTGCAGAAATTGTATTGGGTGACATGTTATGTGGTAAGTATTAAATCTTGGCCCTTAATGTCAACATAATTGAGCTTGTCCATCTTCCTATGATGTTGGTTGGGTATGTGTTTGATGTGTTTTAGTTAGAAATTTGTGTTTCCACATGGGAGGGTGTCAACTTGTCATCCCTTTGTGTAGTTCTGCATGTACATGTGTCCATTTTGCTGTGTGTACAGTAGAGCTACTTCATCTAGATCTATGCCACATGCAGGAAGTGCTGTCTTTGCTTTCATAAGTTGCCCCTCCCCATTGGCCAACACATGCCTGCCACTTGGTTATGCTATTGTTTGTTCCTGATGTGCTTCAGTTGCCAGGTCCAGTGCTCACGGAGTTAGTCTGACATGTGCAAAATGTAGTTTGCACCACTGCCACAGACTTTGAGTGTTCCCCCTCATAAAGGCCTAGATATCCTGCAGAGAGTGTTTCCATTGTGCCCTTAGAACGTTTCTCCGACTGCTTCTATGTGATCCCACTGAGTAACATTGGCTTTGATGTGGATATGTGTGAGAGCTGACTACAGATTTGTAGCTGAGAAGGTGTGTTTAACTTTGAGCACACATCCATAATGATGTTACTTTGAAACCACGATGGGAGCAGGGATGTGTGCATGCATTGTGATCTTGGCTTATTCACAGCAATCTTGGTCGGAGTTGGAATCTCAAGGCCTCTTGCTAGTTGTAGTCAGTTCAATGTGGCTTTCTCAAGTCTTGATAAAAGATGAGCTGCACGACTAGTGGAGATAAGTATTGCCATGGCAGAGAAATGAGAAAGGTCAAGTGCTATATGTGACTGAGATTGATAAGTGTGATTTTGTGGAAGAGGTGGTGTTGTGGTACACATAAAAATAGACATCACTATCACTTAAATAAAATGCTGACACATGTCCTTTTGTGTTTGGTGTTCAGTACCTATGTTTCGGTCTGGGAGGGCATCCTACAGCTTTGTTTAGGATGATTGTTATGAAACAATCCCAGCCAGAGACACTGTCTACGTGTGAAATCATTGGGGACCCCACCTCCCTTGCCTGGCCTACGGTGAGGCATCATTTTGCAGAGGGACCAATTGCAACAGGTAGTTGTGTGGCTTACTGCCAATTTAGTCCACGACGGTGTCTGTATTGGATGTGATCAAGAATGTAGAGCAGTGGCAGGATGGGTAGGATGGGCTCCATGTTACCACAGGAGATGTGCAGGTGAGGTGAGTAGAGGTGAGTTTTATCCTTATATCCCTCCCTTTCTGCCGTCTGAGATTCCGTGGTTGGACAGCCATGCTTCCGTCAGCTGTGAAGCAACTTGTAATTGGGTGAGCAGTCTCCCTTGTGGTCCAAGCCTCACACAGCCTTAATTGGGCCACTCCATGACCGCCACGCTGTGAGACCGCTGACAGTGTCAGTGGAGCGGCAGCATGCAGCAGCGGTCCTCACACAGCCAAAAGACCAAACTCGTGATAGGGTGATCGGATTCCCGAGCTCACTGCAGTCGCCACATCACCGCCTGCACAGAGGTCTACGAACCGCCAAACTCGTAATCAGCCCAGTAGTTCATTAAGGTGTGAACTAGAATATTTTTGGTATATCACAAGCAGCCCGTCTAGGGCTCATGCTGAGAGGGCACTAATGTGTTTTTAGAAACAAGGGAACCCAATTGTTATGGTCAGGGACCTTGGGTATGGATAAGTTGCAGACACATTTGTCCCCGACAAGGAGAATACACTCGAAAAGGAATGAATATAGACTATGAATCAGTGCTATATTAAGGCTGTCCAGCCGGACAGGGTTATTTTAATAATATTTCAATTTGAGACACAAAATAAAGTGGGACACAATCCTGCGTCCAACGCAATACATATAACACAAAAACAAAACAAAGGCTCAGGCAGAACAGAAGCTTGTGTGGTATACAGAAAATAATAAAACAAGCAAAAATGAACAGCGACACCGTTACACATAAATAACAAATTGAATTGTGTTTGAGGTGTACAGAGAGTCTACGACGTTTCGATCCCGTGAGAACAATACTGGGATCATCATCAGGACATTGTGTTATATGCCTGAGAAAGAATTGCCTGTAAAACAATAGAGGAAAGAGGGGGAAAAAGGGGGAGAAAGAAAATACTAAGGAGATCAACAGATTTAAATTCTTCCAAACAACATAGTGCCAGCTGCAGGTAATGGATCAGGGGTATGCAATTAATAAAAGGTGGAAACGAAGAAATGTGCTAGGTGACAAGACCTTAGAGTAATAAAAACTGCATTAAGCAGGTGGGGGCCGTGGTGGTAACGGCTGGTGAAAAACGGCGGGAAAAGGGGCATAACCTAGAAAATTACTGAAGTGAAGTAAAACGGCGAGTGAAGGAAATGGTGATTTCGGACCCTAGGGTGTAGCCATGACCTAAATGGGTAAAACTTACCAATGAAAAGACAGTTAAAAGGAGGCCATGCACAGGCCAACGGGTGGCAATACCACCAAGAAAAACCGCAACAATGGGCACCTGTGGTACAAACGAGAAAACCTGAGTGCAGGGCTGAATACAATGGAGGTGCAGTTAAGTGGTGATGAAGGAGCGGTCTTACTTCACTGCACCCAGCAGACATGGCCGGGCCCTGGGGGATGGGGTCCCTGGGGCCAAGATCGGCCCATGGAGAAAGGCCGCACAGCTACCCTTCACCATTTGAGAAAGGCTGGGTCCCAAGGGATGGTATCCCTGTGGCCAATTTTGGCCCGGGGAGGGGGCTGTGTGGCCCTCCTGCCCTAAACGTAATAAAAACAATAAAAAAGGCATAGCCCTAGGGGAAAGGGTCCCCAGGGCTGAAATCAGTCCTGGGAGAGAACTGTGCAAACCTCCTACCCTATTACAGGTAGGCTGGGCCCCGGGGATGGGGTCCCCAGGCCTGAAATCATCCCAGGGAGGGGGGCAGCACAGCCCCCTCCTGGCGCACTGAAGTCTGCTTGGATGTTGATGGACCTTGGGGGCCAAATACGCCCCTTGTTACCTACAGTATGTCAATTACAACATTCCTTTGAGCTGGTCGGAGGCCACGCCCCTTTCTCCACCACTCTGCAAACGCGACTACTAGTTAAAAAAACATAACAATTCACTTAAAAAAACAAAGTTTACAGGGACATTATAGTTAGAAAATAGAATGAAAAAACCTCAGAAATTCACTGAAAAACCAAAGGTTACAGAAATGATATAGTTAGGCTCAGATTTCACTGGTACAAAACTAGTGAAACTCCACAGTTATAGTTACCTGAGCTATAACTATAACTTACGCCCCGCAATGCACTGGTTATGACCTCACATATTACATCACTCATGACATGGTCAGTGACATCACTGATGACATCTCAAATAACTTCACTGATGACATCACTAATGACACCTCAAATGACATCACTGATGACATCATCGCGTGAGTGTAAGTGTTTTTAAGAGTTTATGGATGTTAAACATATATACTAACCTACTACAAAAGTTAAATTAGTATACTAGGTGCACTGCTACTGAGTTATAGTACTTGTAGTTTTTGGGTGGTAAGGGTATTTTTAGGGTGGGTATGGGTTTTTGGGTGGCAAGGGTAATTTTAGGGTTTATGGTGGGATTGGGTTTTTTGGTGCCAAAGGTAATTTTAGGGTTTAGGGTGGCAAGGGTATTTTTAGGGTGTATGGTGGGTGTGGGTTTTTGTGTGGCAAGGGTATTTTTTGGCTTTAGGGTGGGTTAAACTTACCTGTTTTTCTACCACGCATATGCCTTTACCATGCATGCATTTACAACGAAAATGTGAGAATTTTATAAGTACAAACCCATTACATATAGATATACAAATATCTACATCTTTTTTTTAAAGGGTTTATGCTTACCTGTAAAATATTTACATTTTTGCGGTAAAGGCATATGTGGTAAAAGCATACTTGTGGTAAAGAAATTCATTGTAAGACTTTCATTGTAGTGACACTGTCATGGTTCCAGTGTCATCGTAAAGGCATTTCTGAAAGATGCCCTCATTGTTGCATCATGCATCCCTCAGCAACTGCCGTACTTTTAGATGCTGAAAAGACATTTGACGCTTTGAAAAGGCCATATATGCACAATGTTTTACGACGCATGGGGTTTATTGCATATTACCTAAAAAGTAATACGTTCTCACACACAAACCTACTTGCCTAAATCAAAATAAATACAGCACTCTGGTGTGATAGAGACTGGCAGAGGATGAAGACTGAGCTGCTCTCTGTCACCCCTGTTGGCTGCTGTAGCATGTTTTATATGGGAATTACCTGAATTGATAAGACATAATTTTGGTGTGGCTTTGGATTCCTTTAAGTCTCAAGTAGAGAGGTGGCTACGCCTGCCGATAACCATGTGTGGATGTATCTCTCTCACTAGAATGATTATAATGCCAGCATTTTTATATATGTAGTATTGGTCCTGGATCACTATATGTACTACTTGGTTGCACTAGCGCACTGTATAAAACACTGGCTGCCTTCAATTCCGCAACTTAAACATGCACATATAGAACACACATTGAAATGCCCTGCCACATCATTAGCTAGTATATGTCAGATGTCTCTCGCCTCGAGAGATAATGTGGACAATGTTGTCATGACTTGCAGGGCATGGTGGGAACTGGCAAGGTGTGCAGATAGTGATATTCCATTCTCCCTGCTGTTACCGGCTACAAGTAACTCATTACTCCTCCCTACACCAGACTGATGATAGAATTATCAGATTGGTGGTCGAGGAGGCGCTAGGCTACCTATTTTCCTAATTAAACTTCCATGTCTTCACTGGAATACAGGGCAAAAGGTGGAGATAACCCCATGGCCGTGTTGTACTACCATCAACTGGGCTTTGCAGCTAAGTCTGCCTTCTCGAGCTTTCCTAGGTCTCCCAAGGACTTTTCACTTTTAACCAAGTACACCTTCCCAGATGAGGAGTATCAAGGAAAAATATGTTTATTTCCCCTTGTTTTAACTTTTTCTATGGGTGCTGCATTCTGTAACACACATAGAAAGAGGAAAATACCTCAGAGGATTGTTTTTGTGCAGGAAGATGCCGCTAGGTGCACAAAATTAATCCTGGCTGTAACACAGACACCCTTGCACCATGGCTCAAGGGAGCCTTCTTTGGCGTTAGGGTGCACTCCAGTGCAGGCGGAGAGCAGCAATGCATCGTATCTTAATAGATATGACACGTTCCTGCTCGCTCCCTGTCATGCAACGCAGTGCAGCAAGATGTCTTGCTGCTTTGGGTTGTGTGAGTTTTTCATAAATCTGTCCCCATGGACCTGTAAAGAAAGACATAATTTTTGTCTGGGCCTCCTGTTTTTTCTTGTCTCGGTTTGCACACATTAAAACTCTGTGTAATGTGACACTGCTAAACATTGCCACAGCACGAGAGCTCCCCCTACAGCTAGGGTTGCCACTTTTCCAAGAGAATAATACTGGTCATTTGTAGTTGCTTTAAGAGGCTGCAAAGCCTGAACGTGATACCGAATATGGCTTTAATTAAAATTGTATGATTTCATTTATAAGATGGCATTAATTATTTGTCAGGGATCATTAGCGCAGCTCTGGGACACATTTAAAAAATCTTTCTATTTATATTTTCTGTTTGAAATATGTACATATATTGGTAAAAAATAGCAGCCTCAGGTGATTTTGCCTATTTTTGGACCGACTGGAACATCAAAATATCGTGCCAGTAGAAAACAGGCCATGTGGCAACCCAACCTAAAGCATGTACTTCACATTGTTGTCACCTACTCTTTTGCTTTCCAGTAAGGCCGTGGCCGTGGCTGAAAGTGTATAGGTGACAGAGAAGCTAAATGTTGATTGCTTGCTGCAATACGTAGTTACCACACCCACATATTTTGCAAAACTATTTAAGTCCAGCCGCATTGTTCTCACACTGGCTTATAGTTTAAATGTCCTACAGTGTCACCTGGCAAACAAAGGTGCCTGTGAATCTTGAATATTAGCGAAGTAAACTGAAGACACAGCCATTGCAGTCCCATATTGAACCACATACTTAATAACAATGGCCTGACTGCTGGAGGAAGAAAGGCAGCCATACTGTTAAGAGTGGGCACTTACCAGGATTAACCATCTAGGAAAGGGCCAGTAACTGTTAAAAACTAGAAGGGAAGATGTCATAGCTCTTGCTTTGAAGTATACATCCCAAATGAGGCTATCAAAAAATAAAGTAATTTATTCTAAGAGCTGCGCTTGTCTTTGTGTGTGTGTCCACTAGGAGGGAAAACAAATGTAATACCTCATCTGCGTGAAGGAGTGGCTAGAATGAATAAATAGGTTCCTGCTGCAGAAAAAAGACAAGAGCCATTTTGGCTGAGGGATTCAGAGAATGTTTGACCAAAAGTTCGAAAGCAAGTGCTACAAAAGAAGAGGGGATTCTGTGAGATAGTAGCCACGACTGAGTATAAGAAATATTTCAATAGCTGGTTCTTTCACAGGATAAAACCGGGACTTTAAAACAACAACATGAAAGATTTTAACAATTTGCAAACTGTTAGACCTGCCAGCCCTAGGGTGGTCTTGCCCTGTTTTTTTCCCTTTTTCGCCTCATTTTTGCCACCGTATTTTTACTGGACCTAGGTCTCCGGGCGCCTTACCACTGCTAACCAGTGCTGAGGTGCAGGTGCTCTCTCACTCAAGATGGCTGCCACAGGCCCCTGCTACTGCAGAGGGGCCTTGCACACATACACACTAGTAGCCAGGGTCAGGCTGGGACATAGGGATACAGTATCCATCCCGTCCCCGCCTCTGGGCCACATAGCCAGACATGTGGAAGGTTCCAGAACCTTCCGGGCTGTGGGAGGAGTTATGTTTTGCCGCCTTTAGGAGGGTCACCTGACCTAGGGGTATAAGAGGCTTGGAGGGAAATCTTTTAGTCAGTTGGGGCACCACTGATCCTGGGAGAACCTCTGCCGGAGTACAGGCTGTAGGGCCTAGGGGGAGACCTACACTACTGCTGCTGACAAGGCTTATGCACTGCTGTAGTAAGTTAGCTGAGGAACGCCCACCACCCACTGACCTTGCCCAGCGTGAGGGGACCCAGGGAACCACCTTCAGCGTGCTGGGAAGTAACATCCAGCACTCCCAGAACCACCAACTCATTCCCCCCCCTCATAAGAAGAAACTCCTGACAAGAAACTCCTGACAAGAAACTCCTGACAAGAAACTCCTAAGAAGAAACTCATAAGAAGCAACCAATCAAGAACAGCCGCAAGAAGCCTTAATTTGGGAGGCCTGACCGACCAGCAAGGCCTGAAACCTGAACTGCCAAACTGGGGATCACCAGGTAAAGCGCCGTGCCCTGAAGCGCTAGACCTTCACCCCCTATCTACTCCTGCCTGCTGCTGGGCTGCCCCCCAAGAACCCTTTCCAGTCAGCCCTGCCCACAGGCTGCTGGTGCGCCCCGCGCTATATCTCCACGAGGGAGAAACTGCCACCCAAGTCACTGACCTCGTGACTGGAATTGCCGCCGCGGCCGCGTGAGGAGAAGTGCTGAGGCGAGGGAGGCCCCTTCGAATGCGTGTGGTGGGTGCGCCGTCCGCGCCCTCACCGAAGCCTCCAAAATCCCCCAAAGGTCACCGCCGGGCCCGGGAGCCCCACCGACGAAGTCGCGGCCAAAGAAATAGCCGCCGCAGCCCAGGGGGGCCGCGTGAAGAAGCCGCGGCCTAGCGGGACCAACGAGGCCTCCAGGCCCCGCCGACGCCATTGCTGGGAGACCGGGGACGCCGACCGCGTCATCGGCCGCGCCCCCGGGAAAGCCGCGCAGAGATTGGGTGCCGGCTCCCGCCACGCCCCCAGCGCCGACGGAGGCCGGAGAAGAGCTCCGGAGTAGCAGAGGGAGACGGGAAGCCGGCCGGAGAGGACTGCCGGCTCCCGCTCCCCTTCCCGCAATCTCCCCACTTGATCTCGGGGGCCGGAGGAGAGCGATACCGGCCCCCCAACGACCCGCAATACTGGCCGGAAGGCCGAGGACCCCAGTCCGGGCCCCGCCCTGCCAAATACGGGCCAGCCTGGAACGGAGTCAGTCGTGCTGAAGAGCGACCAACGTACACACAGCAGGTGAGCCCAGGAGGCCCCTAGGGCCACAGAGACGCCACTGGGGGCCGGGGGCCACCATTACCCGAGTACCAATTAGGGGGAAGTCATCCAGCCTTATACCCCCGAGGCGAGGCCCCGGAGAGGAGGGGGCCTGGCCCAAGTTAACCCCTGAGAGACACAGGAGCCCTCATTTACAGGAAGGCCCCAGAATAAAGGACATGTTGAGGGGTTCCCTACGTTGCTCATTAGTCTAATGGTTACGCCTGCTGTAATTACTGTCTAGGTCTGATGCCTATGTTTATAATTGCCAAGTCTTTGCCTAGTGTAAAGGTGCTTAATTGAATTGAGCTGAAGTGTACACCGCCAAGAGTTGAAGTGTTTTATGTTACAGGTGTACCGGAGTTGCGACGCCCACTGTACTGAATGTGGGTGCGCCTAGATTAATGCAGGCCCTATTGAAATGTAACGTGAAAAGCCTTCTTTTAAGTAATTGAATATGCTTGAAGTGAACTGCATGTTTAGGCCCATGTTTTATTAATGCATCTTGTGATCATTATTGGTGCTACGTTTAAGAGATAATTCCTGCGGCCTCTTAGTGGCCTACAATGTTGATGAGCTATGATGCTTTATTAAGAATGTGCACCAGTTGAGTAATGCAATGAATTTAAATGTAGATCTGAATTAATCTGCCTCATCTGATGCTACCTTGATTTATATATAAAAGATCTTGATTTTAATTACACAAGCCTGGTGTGGTGTCATGTTATTGCGTTCGCATTCCTGAGTCAAAGTAAGAGTGTGCTGCACAACTGCCTTACACATTGCCTTTGCGTGCTTTCCCGCCTCGCGCCATGCTACCGTGGCGGACTCAGTAAACCCGGTTCCAACGCAAACATTTTGACATCTTGCTGCTGTTACATGCACGTTTTTCATTGCTTCAGTTTTAGCAGTGACCCGTTCTTACGGACGGAGGGGGCTACGCCCCTCCACCTTTTGGACATAAAGAGTGTAGCATAGGTCAGCCTGGCAGACACTCTTTTTTTCAGGTCAGGCAGCCAGGAGCTAGACATGCGCTAAATGTACAGGTTCCTGGCTCCCTGAGCTGAACTTTGCTGGGCTGAAGATGTCACAGCTCCTGTGGGTGTGATTACTTCAGCACGGAAAAGGTCCCACGTGGCCCTCCCCCTCGTCAGTGATAGCCTCATACCTTGGCACTGTAGTTTTAAGCCCTCTAGTGCCCACGGTCGAGTGCCTATCACTGACAGCTCACCACAGTGTGGGTGGGGTCTGCCGTCTCTCTGATCCCATCCTACTCTGTGGTGAGGTAGGGACTGCTGCCTCCCCTCATTGGCTGACCTAAGGTAAGGTAAGCAGTCCCAACCCTCCCGGCACCTCCGAGGCATCCCTCTCTGAGAGCTGCAGCAGTGTTGTGTTTTTATTGACTGTTTGGTGCATGTATGTACGAATGTATGTGTATTTGTGAGTGAGTGTTGTGAATGGGTGTGTGTTCGTGTGCATGTGAATGCATGGGTGTAAGTGGGCATGTATGCGTGGACCTCCTTCCCCCTCTAAGTAGTACTTACCGGCTGTCACTGTTTAGTTTACTTGTAGCTGTAAGCTGTTTGATAAACAGTGGCATTGGATGTGGTATCCTACAAAAATCTTTTTTTGTTCTTCCCCATCATTTGTCAAACATGTGTGGCATGTTAAAAATTGAAAGGGTATTGGTGGATGGTGTGCGGTGTCATCATTATCCCCCCAGGTTATCGCAGAGATGCCTCAGGCAGAGTTTTGATCCTGGACATAGGTGCAATAATGACTGTCGCAAATGAGAACCTATGACAGAAAGGGCTACTGTTAGTTGAATTAGTGCCTCAGCTGTTTCTGATTCTTCTGAATTATGTTCCTACTCTGATCGGGTGGTAACTGCTTTTGCAACCAGTAATTGCACCAAACTGTTTTACCAACACACTTAGCAACAGACTCCAAATGAGGAATCAATTTAAGTGTGCAGAGTCGTATCCAAAACTCCTTGACTCATGAGTCCATGCTCTCTTTATGAATTTGTAAAAAAAAAAGTCAATATAATGCAGGCTTCTCCTGGTGGCTGCTCAGGCCTCTTTAAACCTACAGGGCCTGATTCACAGAACTAACTTACGTCAAAAACGTAAACGTAAACGTAAACGTAAAGTTAGTACTTTTTAGGTATTCACAAAATACACTTACTCATTTTGGTATTCACAGAATGAACTTACTCATTTCGGTATTCACAGAAGTTAGTAGTCCTAACTTTAGGACTCCTAAATGCCTTCTGTGAATACCGAAGTCTTAAAGTTAGGATTTTTCTCAGTTTAAACTCCTAAACTGAGAAAAATCCTAACTTTAAGACTTTCGGTATTCACAGAAGGCATTTAGGAGTCCTAAAGTTAGGACTACTAACTTCTGTGAATACCGAAATGAGTAAGTGTTTTCTGTGAATACCTAAAAAGTACAAACTTTACGTTTACGTTTACGTTTACGTTTTTGACGTAAGTTAGTTCTGTGAATCAGGCCCGCTTTGTCTGTTCCACATTATCCATCGTGTTCGCATGTATACGATGTGAATCGGTTCCAAAACATGTAGTCAGTAGTTTAAATTAATGCTACTATCACCATTTCCCACCATATAATTAGAGCAGGTTTCTGAAATTGGTAATGAGTGACAATAATGTTACTGCCTATTTGGGGCGTAATATTGTTTTTTTGGTAGTGTTTTGTTCTGTGCTTTTTTGCAATGCGTTTTGTTTGTGCTGCATTATTGAAATGTGATGTTAGGTTGTGTTCTATCTTGTCTATTTTGTTATGTTGTATCCTGTTATGTTTTAATTGTGTCTCTATGTTGTGTTCTGTCAGTTATTGCGTTATGTTTTGTTTACTTTAGATATGCCACCAAATCCTGCTACATTTCCCTGAAAAAGCAGCAAATGCCTTTAACGTTCCCACAAATGCAAATATTACCACTTGTTAAGGTGATAAAATATTTCTGCTCTACCTATTCAACTATTACCAGTCAGCAAAAAATTGTAGCAGAAACTGTGTCTTAAATTAGCACTTCCACTGCTCTCCCTTTGTGATATGCTACCTCGAGTCTGTACTCACTGCTGTTTAGACTGCCAGGATGGGCTCAGCTCAGCAAACATATCTCCCAGAGAGCAACCACTCTGCCTATGTAGTGTCATCTTAAGGATTTTGGGGGCCCTGTGCAAGATGTATTTTGGGAACCCTGTTTGGAACAACCATGAATTATATTACTCATTGTCGTCTACAAATGGTGCCAAACAATACAGAATGACAGTTAAACTTCCATAAACATATTCACACAAAAACAGTTGAAATCTCTTGTCCGATGGTCAAGAATCCTTCAGAGGACATTGAGTAGAAAAAGACAGTGTCAGATGTAGAGGGAAGAGTAAGAGATGCTGAGACAGAGAAGAAGACAGAGGTCAACTCGACGAGGGGAACTAGAGTGAAAGTTTCCTTTCTCACAAGGCCTTGGAAGGGGCGAGCCCTGGGCAATTGCCCCTTTGCCAATGCCTTAAAATATCTCTGTACCTATGTTGTAAGCTGATCCACACACCGCAACAGATGCTTCAACACTTGGAACATCCTGTTCAGGATCACTGCATTCAGGTACATGGACATGGGAGAAGGGTGACCCTGACGGACTTCATTGACTGTCTGCACAAAGCACTCTCTGCATCTGATTCCTCTCTAGCATCCTGTGTTAGGAAAAAGGTGCACAATCGCCTCTGTTCACTCAGCACACTTCATAGTTTACAGTACCTGAAGTGGAGCATACAGTATGTGGCATATAATCCCCAAACCTATCATGTACCTACCCCTGCACTTGGTCACTGTTATTTTGCTGCATGCAGGAATCTCTGGTTTTACGTGCCTCCCACTATTGTATAGCGTTATCACCACCTTATTTTATATGTTGTTAATTTTCTGCTTCTTGTGCTTAAGTCTGAGCAGAAACACAAATATATTACTGGGGTTGCAGTTTATACTCTTTCTGAAAAGCAGTCAGTTTTAAATGTATTTTTCATTTAGTTCACATTTTTACTTCTAAACACTAAGGGCCAGATGTAGGTGGCCAAATAGCGAGCGCTAACGCTGAAATTCGCAATGGCAGCGAGCAATGTAGGTAAGTTGAAACCTACTAGCAAAATAAGGAATCGCAAAATTGCGATTCCTTAATTTGCTCTTGCATTTAAGGAATCGCAAATTGCGATTCCTTAAATGCAATGTAAGTAGCACAAAAGAAAGTGCACTTTAGCCTTAGGAATCAGCTAATTACCACCAACTTCAAGTTGGTGGTAATTAGCGATTTTCTTTAAAAAAGCACTTTTTTGCTTTTTTTAAGTGCCATGTGGCACACATTCATGCCCTTAGGGCATGTATGTGCGCCACATGTGCACACATGCACATTTCAGGGGTGCAACAGGGTGTCCTTTTGGAACCATGGCACCCTAGAAATTGCGCCCGCAATTTGCGAGTACCTCTTGGTGACTCGCAAATTGCGGGAGCAATTCCTATTCATTCCTATGGGCCTCTTGGCCCATAGGAATGAATGGGAAGGTATTCCTTAATTGCGAATCGCAATTTGCAATTCAAAATTAAGGAATATTAAGGAATCGCTAAAAATATTGCGATTCCTACCTACATGGCATTTTGCGATTCCTTAATAGCGATTCCCTAAAAATCGCTATTAAGGAATCGCAAACATGCATTTACCTACATCTGGCCCTTAGAGGCATATTTATCGAAATGGTGGAGTAGGTCAGCTGCGTCACAGGGAACAGGCAGGAATGCACTGCGTTTATCCAATATGGTGCATTCCTGTCCCTTCCCCCTGCACTGGCACCATTTCAGCAGCCTAGTGCCAATGCAGGCACCTTTGCACCGTGACCCTGTTACAGACAGGAACGTTTTTGTGCAGGAAGTTGCATCATCCTGCGCAAAAAAATCCATAGAGGTGTTTCCTCTTTCTATGTTGCTGCAGAAAGAGAAACAAATGAGGAGAAATAAACATATTTCTCCTCGTTATGCCTAACCTGGGTATGTATAAGAATTTGATGCATTCCCATGCTTACAACTCATTGAAACTCTGGGAAAGCATAAAAAAACATGGGAGTTGCATGGGAACACCCACTGCAACACCCATGGAATGCTACACTTATGCAGAGTAAGGCAACACAGTGATTTGCACTGCTTTGCATTACTCCATATTTGTGAAGCCTTTCAAAGCCACGCAAAGTGGCTTTGCGTGGCTTTATAAATATGACTTGGAGCTTTGGTTCATGCATGTACCTCTTAAATATGCCCCTAAGATTCGACAGTTTGTCAGATGTTCGGCTCCTGCGAGTTATGTGAAAATATCTTTCCTTTTCGAAATGCAGCCTGTATGGAGAAAGGGCAGAGTGCGCATGACTGGTTTGGGTGGCCCCAGAGTGCCGACCAAACAGTCATTGCACCCTCAGGAGTGGGCACACCACTCCTCCCCTGCTCACAGGGCAGCCCCGCCCACCAGCCCACCTGCAACTAAATAAAAATGGTAATAACAGGAAGTTATTACCATTTTATGTTTCTCCTTCTCGCACTGCGAGAAAGCAGTGGGGTGATGCTCCTCCACCCTAGTGGAGGAGGGGCCCCTGGCCCAACGTGTGTATTTTAGATCCGAGAAAGGATGTCACACACACAGCACCACTTACGTGCTGGCCGTTCACACTCTTCACTTGTACTCACCCTAAATGTTTGCTGCAAATGGCACATAATTATGCAATATAGTGTAATTGTTTAATTTCTGGAATTTTTCGCATTGCAAGTGCTAGGAAAAATTACAGACATTTTGTGCAGGCTCCATTTCAAACTCTCTGGACATAAATCTGGAAAATCTGATCATGCCAACGAGCAGTGTTCACAAACCAGCAGACATTCACAATTGAAAATAATGTAACATCCACCTAGGATATGAATATTACCATCACATAAGTCATCACACACCAACCTATTTTAAATTAGATACGAGATAACGTACCCTATGTCATACATCCCAAGTATGCTGCAAGCCCAGGAGGAACTCCTTTATCGAGTCATGGAACTCAAAGGTGATTTGCAATATCTTCTCAAGGTATGGCAGTGAGTGTTTTATTCCTTAAAATACATAGTCACACATCACCCTTTTACCAAAAATGTGCAATTCTTGTCTTTTGCTACTTTATGACAAAAAGTGTAATTTCAGTTCTGTAGAATAAATAAGGAATTTGTAGTGTGAAATTAAACAAGTCAATATGAAGTTAGTAATTTGTTACAAAT
This sequence comes from Calotriton arnoldi, assembly GCA_963921515.1. Lineage (NCBI taxonomy): Eukaryota > Metazoa > Chordata > Amphibia > Caudata > Salamandridae > Calotriton > Calotriton arnoldi. The sequence goes on along the minus strand of CAWUFW010021417.1, from coordinate 95,646 downwards.
ACACATTTTAAGCATTTTAAAGTATGCTATTCTTTTAAACAGTTGTAGCTCAGAAGGTGTGTTACGATGCAGGGAGAGTCCTGCTTTTATCTTATGGACTATAGCAGTGTAAAAAAGTAACCCACTGTCATAAATGCCCTCTCTCTGACGATGATTGTCCACTGTAAAGAATATATCAGAAGAGCTGAAAAGATAGTTCTAGTTTTTTTTTTTTAGGAAACAGTCCTATTTCTATCTTATACACAGTCTGCTGCTCTGACAGCATGTATTGTGACATCACAACCCAACTGTAATAATTCACTACAACTGAGAACCGGTTCCATTTTCTTATTACAGGTGACTTGTAATGTCACTAAACTATGTATACAAAAAGGGGGGGGGGTTAGAGGATAAGGGCTGGGGCCACCCTCCAAGGACAGTAATACACAGAATAAAAGAGGACCCAACCTTACTTTGGGGAAGTTCTTGTTCCTTCAGAAGGGAAAACAAAATGTTTTCTGTAAAACCCCCACCCACCAGGGTTACCTCTTGGTGGCATGCTTCATCATAGGGTCCTTCCCGTTCCGCTGCGGAACAGGGCATGCTGCGACCGGACGAACTACGTGGGAGCACTACGTTTTTGACTATGAGAGGAAGTTGATTCTGCAGGGAAGGAGTGAAGGAAAGGATGGTGGGTAATGACTCCTTTATTCCGACCCCTAGTCGGTATGGTTAAAAACAGGGGAAAAGATTAGGTTTCATGGATTTAATGTCCTGAATACCTAATGGTCGACATGTTTCTAGCCTACCCCTCTTGGCTATTCTTCAGGACCTAGTGTATTAAGTGTCTGATACCTAGTTCCACTCCTACAGTTGTATACTAGTCACAACATTCAGAACTACACACTTCGTAGGTACTTATAAACGTGCATATATATTTATCTTGATGCGGTTCCCGAGCAGCGGCAGGATAGGTATAATAGCGAAGTACGGCCTTGAAGAAAGTGTGACTACAGATCGTACTTCCCGTTGGTGAAACCATGAAGCGATGGCTTCATACCAAACATAATCATTAAGAATACAAGTCCAGGTGGTATGAAATATATAGGCACCTGTTTTTAGCTATAGCAACTAGGGGCAAAATTTAACAAAACAAAATTGTTTCTTGCTCAAAAGGAGTAAACGTTTCTAAAACTTTGCAATATCTGTTCCTGCGCACTTGATGACCCTTCACAAAGGTTTGATTTGGTTATTGAGGTATCTGGGTCTTAAATTGGTACTAATAAGGTGAAATCTTTTCTGAGACAGTGTTACCATGTTTACAAATTACAATAATGAAGTAACACTATCACAAAATGTTTGCACTGTGCTGCTTGATTTGCCTTTTTTGCCACACAGTTTAGTCATCCTTGCCACATAATTTGGTCCTCCTCTGTTGCATAATTTCAGTGGTGACCATGATATATAAAACAAAGTATATCTGCTATATGTTAAAATGATGTTGCAAAACACAAAGGGGCCGATTCCGATCTCGGTCGGAGGCGCACCCAATACCATTCGGTCGGGAAAAAAGCCATGCGAATGCCTGTTTCCCGACCGATCCGTACATCATACCGAACGAGTAAGTACGATGCGCACAACAGCACAGAATCCGGCCGAGTCGTACTCACCCAATCCAGGTCCTGTTCTCCGACCGAGGCGAATCCGGAAACGCAGAATCGAGTCGCACGGAAGGGAAAATGCAGCCCCGTCCGGCCGAACAAGTACGATGCGCTTTCCGTACGCGCCGAACCCGTCGCTACGCACGGCACGTCAAAGCATCCGGGAGAGGCGCACATAAGCTCCGATTCGTGCCACAACACGATCCACGGCTACGAGGCGAACACGCCAGCGACGAGGACGACGCGAAGCAACGAGAAAGACGAACGACACGAACCAACCATGAATCCCTTCGTCCCGATCCTACCAATATTCTACATTTACTACCGGAACAGGCACGGACGCGTACGGCGCAGAAGGTAAGTCAGACACCAACCACAAAACACATACAACACGTACACGACACATCACACACACACAGAGGGATGCAGAATTTACTTGCAACAGCAGCACCATAGGGGCGGGATGCCCATCACCAATGCCACATATGCACACAGGGGCCTGGATGCGCACCACCACCACCACCCCTACACAGGGGGGGCCGGATGCCAACCACTACTACCACCCTTACCCAGGGGGGGCTGGATGTCCACCACTACTACCACCCTTAGCCAGGGGGGTGCCAGATGCCTACCACTACTACCACCCTTACCCAGGGGGCTGGATGCCTACCACTACTACCACCCTTAGCCAGGGGGTGCCAGATGCCCACCACCACTACCACCCTTACCCAGGGGGGCTGGATGCCTACCACTACTATCACCCTAAGCCAGGGGGCTGGATGCCTACCACTACTACCACCCTTAGCCATGGGGGTGCCAGATGCCTACCACTACTACCACCCTTACCCAGGGGGGCTGGATGCCTACCACTACTACCACCCTTAGCCAGGGGGGTGCCAGATGCCCACCACCACTACCACCCTTACCCAGGGGGGCTGGATGCCTACCACTACTACCACCCTCAGCCAGGGGGGTGCCATATGCCCACCACCACTACCACCCTTACCCAGGGGTGCTGGATGCCTACCACAACTACCACCCTTACCCAGGGGGTGCCAGATGCCCACCACCACTACCACCCTTACCCAGGGGGTGCCAGATGCCCACCACCACTACCACCCTTACCCAGGGGGCTGGATGCCTACCACTACTATCACCCTAAGCCAGGGGGCTGGATGTCTACCACTACTACCACCCTTAGCCATGGGGGTGCCAGATGCCCACCACCACCATCACCCTTAGCCAGGGGGGCTGGATGCCTACCACTACTACCACCCTTACCCAGGGGGCTGGATGCCTACCACTACTATCACCCTAAGCCAGGGGGCTGGATGCCCACCACTACTACCACCCTTACCCAGGGGGCTGGATGCCTACCACTACTACCACCCTTACCCAGGGGGGCTGGAGGCCTACCACTACTAACACCCTAAGCCAGGGGGGCTGGATGCCCACCACTACTACCACCCTTACCCAGGGGGCTGGATGCCTACCACTACTACCACCCTTAGCCAGGGGGGCTGGATGCCTACCACTACTATCACCCTAAGCCAGGGGGGCTGGATGCCTACCACAACTACCACCCTTACCCAGGAGGGGCTGGATGCCTACCACTACTACCACCCTTAGCCAGGGGGGTGCCAGATGCCCACCACCACTACCACCCTTTCCCAGGGGGCTGGATGCCTACCACTACTACCACCCTTACCCAGGGGGCTGGATGCCTACCACTACTATCACCCTAAGCCAGGGGGCTGGATGCCCACCACTACTACCACCCTTACCCAGGGGGCTGGATGCCTACCACCACTACCACCCTTAGCCAGGGGGGCTGGATGCCTACCACTACTACCACCCTTACCCAGGGGGCTGGATGCCTACCACTACTATCACCCTAAGCCAGGGGGCTGGATGCCCACCACTACTACCACCCTTACCCAGGGGGCTGGATGCCTACCACAACTACCACCCTTACCCAGGGGGGCTGGATGCCTACCACTACTACCACCCTTAGCCAGGGGGTGCCAGATGCCCACCACCACTACCACCCTTACCCAGGGGGCTGGATGCCTACCACTACTACCACCCTTACCCAGGGGGGCTGGATGCCTACCACTACTATCACCCTAAGCCAGGGGGCTGGATGCCTACCACTACTACCACCCTTAGCCATGGGGGTGCCAGATGCCTACCACTACTACCACCCTTACCCAGGGGGGCTGGATGCCTACCACTACTATCACCCTAAGCCAGGGGGCTGGATGCCTACCACTACTACCACCCTTAGCCATGGGGGTGCCAGATGCCTACTACTACTACCACCCTTACCCAGGGGGGGCTGGATGCCCACCACTACTACCACCCTTACCCAGGGGGGCTGGATGCCTACCACAACTACCACCCTTACCCAGGGGGGGGCTGGATGCCTACCACTACTACCACCCTTAGCCATGGGGGTGCCAGATGCCTACCACTACTACCACCCTTACCCAGGGGGGGCTGGATGCCTACCACTACTATCACCCAAAGCCAGGGGGCTGGATGCCTACCACTACTACCACCCTTAGCCATGGGGGTGCCAGATGCCTACCACTACTACCACCCTTACCCAGGGGGCTGGATGCCTACCACTACTACCACCCTTAGCCAGGGGGTGCCAGATGCCCACCACCACTACCACCCTTACCCAGGGGGCTGGATGCCTACCACTACTACCACCCTTAGCCAGGGGGTGCCAGATGCCCACCACCACTACCACCCTTACCCAGGGGTGCTAGATGCCTACCACAACTACCACCCTTACCCAGGGGGGTGCCAGATGCCCACCACCACTACCACCCTTACCCAGGGGGGTGCCAGATGCCCACCACCACTACCACCCTTACCCAGGGGGGGCTGGATGCCTACCACTACTACCACCCTTAGCCAGGGGGGTGCCAGATGCCCACCACCACTACCACCCTTACCCAGGGGTGCTGGATGCCTACCACTACTATCACCCTTAGCCATGGGGGTGCCAGATGCCTACCACCACTACCACCCTTAGCCAGGGGGGGCTGGATGCCTACCACTACTACCACCTCTACCCAGGGGGGGCTGGATGCCTACCACCAACACCACCCCCACTCATAGGATGGACAATGCATGACACAACCAGCACACCACAACCTAGGGAATGCAAGATAAAGACATCCCCCCACCACCATGACAAGCGTGTGTAGGCTGTGTCAAATGCCTACAACACCGAACATGACTTTGAACATACAATGTGACCCCCTATCACATGTGCCACACATATATGTGTGTGGCCCCCACAATGCAAGCAGGCCATGACCATTGTGGCAATGGGGTCCAAACCCCCATCATCACAGTGACCAAAATGTAAGTGTGGGGTCCATATCTGAAGCACATTTTGAACATTGTGGCAATGGGGTCCAAACCCCCATCATCAAAGTGACCAAAAGGTAAGTGTGGGGTCCATAGCTGAAGCACATTTTGAACAGTGTGGCAATGGGGTCCAAACCCCCATCATCACAGTGACCAAAATGTAAGTGTGGGGTCCATAGCTGAAGCCCATTTTGAACATTGTGGCAATGGGGTCCAAACCCCCATCATCACAGTGACTAAAAGGTAAGTGTGGGGTCCATATCTGAAGCACATTTTGAACATTGTGGCAATGGGGTCCAAACCCCCATCATCACAGTGACCAAAAGGTAAGTGTGGGGTCCATAGCTGAAGCACATTTTGAACAGTGTGGCAATGGGGTCCAAACCCCCATCATCACAGTGACCAAAATGTAAGTGTGGGGTCCATAGCTGAAGCACATTTTGAACATTGTGGCAATGGGGTCCAAACCCCCATCATCACAGTGGCCAAAATGTAAGTGTGGGGTCCATAGCTGAAGCACATTTTGAACAGTGTGGCAATGGGGTCCAAACCCCCATCATCACAGTGACCAAAATGTAAGTGTGGGGTCCATAGCTGAAGCACATTTTGAACATTGTGGCAATGGGGTCCAAACCCCCATCATCACAGTGACCAAAATGTAAGTGTTGACAAAGAAAAAGCTGCAACTGCCAAACTGCATGGATGATTCCTGGTCACAGAACATAAAACACATCAGTGGCAAAGTAGTGCATGTGTCCCATTGCAACATAGATTGGGGGAGGCAAATACTGCAGTGCAAATAAGACATACCTTTGGCCATGTGCAGACAAACAACACCCATGGGGGCTGACACAGTCAACATTCATCAATGACACAATGACAGAAGTGACCATCAGAATGCAGACCCACATATTTGCACCAATGGCACACAAATGCAGATACCCTGTGGAGACTGTAGATGTGAGGTGAACAGATACCATACCATGGCAGCAATGGGACACACAAACCATGATCATTGTGCTGACTGATGACCTAGGAGTCCCAGGGACAGCAGGGGAAACCCACCAAACTACATACAGCCAATGGCACACCTAAGATATGCCAATGCAGTGGTGCAGATGCACAAACACAAACAGGCAGACCCACACTGCACATCAAACACAACAGGTGAGGGGGGTGCCAGTGTCCCCAGGCAACCACACAACACATGAGGAGGCCTGAATACCAATTATACAGATGTGCATACAGTGCCACACAAAGGTAACTCATGGATCCAAATCCCCTATTTGGGCAATCAGGCATTGTCAGATGAGAGGGAGCACAAATCACACATGTCACACAGGCACGTAGGAACAGCAACTGACACAGAAAGACACAGACACACCACAGCACTACCCCCAGGGCCCCCACAATGTGGTGACCCTGGGCTGCATTACAATCCCACTGTGATGACAAAGCTAAATGTCGTTCACACTGTGAACCACAGTCATGTGTCCTGAGCAACAAACTACCATCACACCTACACAAGCACAAATCAATCAGCACGGCCAGTAAGGCAAGGCCAACATGGAGGCAGGGGTCTAGCCGGGCAACAACTCTCATCTGCACACACTCAACACCACACACCTCGACCTCCAACAATGTGCAGCAGTGAAGCACACATGCACTGGTGACATTGCACATGCACCCATGACAATTCCAGGGTGGTGGGTGGGAACCAAGGTGCAGAAACACATCACACATGGCCACTCAACAAGACTCCTGAATGTCTGACACACTGCACACTACGCTGTACATGGACATGACGGCAATACCACACCAACCAATGGGATCCCAGCCACAGTCACACACCAATGAAGAAGCCAAGGTCACCCACAAAGAACACACATAGACAACAACCAACATTGCAGCCCGGACCCTGAGGAGTGCCAGCAGTCACACACACAACGTGTCACAATCACAGAAAGATAACACAAACTGGAAATCACATGACAGGTGCAAACAACAAGTGCCAAGGGGAAACCTGACTGTGACCCATCTGCGTCTGCACACAAACTCAGCCCTGACAGCAAACACACCTATGGGTGACACCCTGATGACCAGTAATGTGCCATGCACCCACATCACAGAGAACCCAGGGAGAAGACTTTGGGGGAACATAGGTCAACTCAGCAAGCATCACAAACAGGTACAACACTAGGGATCACAGCATGCACAGCAAAACGGAAGTGAACACACAGACATGCTCATACAACACACACCTTGGGCGCAGGCAATGTCACAGGAGTACACACTGCCATGAGGGGACTCCACTCCTGTGTGAGGAAAGCTGTGCCATATGTTGCCTCAGTAGGGCCCCATCATGTCAGCTGAGCACTTGGTCACACAATCAACAATTAGCACCAAATGAAGGCTCCCTCACATCAGCCTGGTCATGGAAGTGCCAACGAAATCATCAGCACAGATCCAACACACTTGTATAGCAATGTTGCACTGACAACACAGATGAGTCCTTCCCCATTGATGCCCAAACCTGCATGTCCAGTGGAGATGGCCACACGGTCAGGGAAGTAGACGAATTGAACAAATGCAGGCACAACAGATGTGCAGGGGTGGAAGCCACAGATGTGAAATTGCTAATGTAAGTAGGAAATCCCATTGCCAAATACTGAACACATGACACCCTCAGATGCTGCTATGGATGACATGGATACACCACAGGATAGGACACATTCCCCCTGGACCACATGTGTTCCTGCACAGTAACACTTCATTATCATGAGACCAAATATCACCATCACTGCAGCAAGGGCATGGTTAGCATCATCAACAACATGTACATCAGAAGCATAAGCACTAGAGAACAGAAAGTTGCTTTATTCAGCATATGTGTGTTTAAAAGTGAAAGTCCAGAAAAAACACAAAGGCCAATTGCCAGTCCATTGTCAAAGTCCAAACAGGGTGACAGTGGCAGATGTCACCCTACGCATGCCTGCACTGCACAAAACCAGGGACAATCCACTAGGAGGGGCAACCGGGGGGGCAGGCCAGGCAACGCAGGGACAGGATCAGGGCTCACCAGGAGGAGGCAGGGAAGGAGTGGTGGGTGCTGGAGAGCCACTGACAACTGCAGTGGAGGTGTCTGACATGGTGTGTGCCGGCACAACTGGGGGGCATGACTCAGATGTTGTGGGTGCCGGCACGACTGCAGTGGACCCTGCAGATGGAGTGGACAGGTCCGCCACTGCAGTGCCCAAGTCAGACAGGGTGGTAGTGGACTCCACTGCAGTGCCTACCACCAGGGGAGGAGAATGGGGAACAGGCAAGGTGGGCTGGACAGAGGGGAGGACACCCTCACCACATCAGTGGCACAGACAAGCGCAGCGGGGGTGTGGTGCCGGGAGAGCAAGTGGCAGGGGGAGAAGGCCGGATCCTCTTGGGGATGGTATATCTGTGGGTGGGGGAACCTGGGGCAGGGTGTGGTGGGGGCACCTGTGGAGTGGGGGCCTGAGGGATGGAGGAAGGAGACCTGGTGCCTGAGCTGCAGGGCGGCGGCGGGGTCTTGCTCTTACGACTCCGGGGGACTTGCGGGTGGGGGCCTCAGTCTGTCTGTGCCTGGGGGAGGGTGTCCGGGGGCGAGGGGCACTCTGCTCTGTGTGGGTGGGCTTCCTCTTCCCCCTGAATGCTGTATCAGCTGGATCGGAGGGGAAGAGGCCGAGGTCACTGAGGAAGAGCCGCTGGGTCTTTGGGGTTGCAGGTGAGGCAAGGGAGGGTGCTTTGGAGGGAGAGGCAACTGAGGACTGTGCAGTGCTCGTGGATGCGTGTGTGTGTTCCAGGGCCCCATCCCCTGTGAGTCTGGTTTCAGTCCCCTGACTGTGCGTGCATGTGCGTTTTGTTTGTGGCGTGTGTGTCTGTGTGCTGGACGTGTGTGTGCTGGTGTGTGCCTGTGCCGGTGTGTGTGTGCTTGGGACGGGTAAGGTGCTGGGGAGTGTGGATGGAGCAGAGGCAGGAGGGGTGAGGGACTGTCTGAGGAGGGACACTGCTGCCGTCAGGGAGGAGTCCATGGACCTATTGCCCCTCTGTAGGTCAGACATGCCCGATGAGATGCCCTCCATGAACGACACCAGCTGAGTCAACAGAGCGGTGTGCGCATGGAGGACACTCAGCATGGCTGTCTGCCCTACATGGAGCTGGCGAAGGAGGTACACAGACTCCTCACTCAGGGCAGCAGGGGACACAGGGGCAGGGGGTGCGGTGCCTGGCCCAAAGGAGACACGCTCCCGGACCTGGGGAATGGGAGCCGATGGGAGGGCGGTGGTGGTGCTGGTGGTGGCGGGACAGCAACACTAGCTGGGGTGTGGTGGCTGCTGACACCCGCCTCCATAAGGGAGTCATCCTCCGAGCCGCTGTGGTCCTCAGCTGAGGTGGATGCTGCTGAGGACTCCTCGGTGTGGCTCCCCTCGCCCTCCGTGCCACTGGGTCCCTCCGACCACTCCTCGGCTGCTGACCCAGTCTGGCTCTCCGGCTCCTCCTGGTCCGTGTAGCTGTCCCCTACCGTGGCCGTGGATGTATCTGCAAACAATGGGGAAACAGACAGACATCAGTCACCTGCACCAAACGCACACACCACTGTGAGCACAGCACATTACAGAGCAAGCCCTGGCATCATTAGTTGAACATTGCTAAAAGTACCCTAACTGAACAGGAGAAGCCAATTGTCAGTCTGATGCCAACCATGGCACTCACATCCCACATGGCCTTGCACCCATCTGTCTGGTGTCTGTTGGATAGCAACACCCCAGTGTGGACACATGCACCACCTACACAGTAGTTGGACAGTGCAGAGGATACGGTGTAGCATGTGGACATGCACACATCACAACTCTTGCCACTGAGTCAGTACAGGTTTCCGGATGAAAGGGATGCCCAGAGTCAAATAGGAAATGCATGTGATGCATACCAGCGACAGACACCATGATGCACCCATGTCCTGATAGCCATCGCCACAATGGTGTGCATGTAGCACATGTCACTCCCCTGCAGGATCACCAATAAGTAGACACATGCCATGGCGGAGGCATGACTGGTAAGTCATACATCACTGTCTCAGTGATGTATGACTTGGCAGCCAGACAACAATAGTAGGTCATGGGGAATGCAAGTCCTGGAGCTGCACAAGTGCACATGTACATCCCCCACACAACACATCATCTTAACCCTCATCTGTCCAGGTCATACCGATTGGACATATGGGAGACCTGTGACACTACCCTCTGAACCTGAGCCCCTCACAATCTGCTGTGAATGGGAAACAGCTGCCTGAACTTCACATTCGCATACCCCAGTCTGCACGGGCAGCTGATCAAATACCTATGTGACACACAAGTATCGTCTCCTATGGTCACATCTCCAGTGGCATGCTGAGCCCCTACCGAGAAACACCCCAGCAGTCCTGGCAACAAATCCACAGCACACTGACACAGAGGCAGACACCTGAGGGGTCAAATCACTGTGCACAACGTGTCAGCTGATACACGGGAGTGGGAGTACAGGTGTATTGGATGGGCTGGAGTAGGCATGACTGTCCTGCCCCACATGAATGAGGGATGAGCCCTGGACAGTGGATAGCTGGCTATGTATGTGTGACACACGTAATCTGCACACTCCTGGGGCCCAAACATTGTTCCCACCCGCTGCATGGGTGTGTGCCAGATGCCCCATGCACATGTGGTGGCTCAGCTCAGCAAGTGGACTGCATATCAAAGCAACACGCAGATTACATGTCCGAACACAGGCGTTGTGTGAACAATGGACCCACCCATGATGTCCACAACAGAGTTAGGGAAACAGATGCTGTCCCCCACCTTGAGTGAAGCAAACTGCAAGGACACAGTCCCAAGTGACACAATTCCCTGAATGTAAGGGCCACACCTGGGTATCAGATGAGGAGTGGGCAGTGCACAATAGAGGGACATGGCTCCTGGATAACATGACTGCTGTACTGTGGCAGTTTAACCAGGCCAGAGGAGGGCACATAGCATGTAATACAGAGTTCACAGTGCAGTCTTTGACTCACCCCCTCCTTGCTGCTGTCTGGCCTTCAGCTGCCCATCCAGGTCTGGAAACACCACCGCCAGGATCTGGAGCATGTGGGGGGTCAGGGTCCATGTTCCGCCCCTCCTGCGAGGAGGCGACAGCTTCAGCTGGATCCGTGCAATCCTCCGGGTCCAGCCCCGAGGGTCCTGCCACCTCTTCTGGCAGTTGCGGATCCGGCGCTTGTAGACCCCCACGGACCGGACAGCCCGGACGATGTCCTTCCAGATCTCTTGCTTCCGATGGGCATTAACCTGTCAGGATGACAAAGTGAAAAGGCCATTACTACACATGCAACATATCCGTGCATGACACAGTTGTAAATACATGTCTCAATCACAGGGGCACATGATGTACACAGGCAGTGCAACGCTGCCCATGGACAGTTTGCCAGAAGTCACTACATGGTATCATTGCATGGGAAGTAAAACCTTGTTCAAATGCACTGTCACTGCACCATACCTGTCCAGTGCATGTCACTACACACTATGGGGGGTGACAACTACTCAGTGAGCCTGCTAGCCAGTGGCGTGCAGACTTTCAGCCTTGCTAGTCAGACAAAATGCACATTCAGAAAGGCAGTGCACAGAACACTCACCTGCTCCCCTGGTGTCCCATACAGCTTGCTGTACTGTGGAAGTAGGCTGTCCAGCAGGGCCTGGTTCTCCTCAAGGCTGAAGGCTGGGGCTCTCTCCACAGTACGTGCCATTGCAGGGTCCAGAGGGGGCAGAGACAGCAGTAGTGCAGTGGCAGATGTCGTCCTGGAGCATGTAGTGCAGGCAAGTGAGCTCTCAGGGGAACAGCCAGCAATATATATGTGCTGCAGAGGCAGATACTGTCCCATGTGTCCAAAGTGATAGGTCCAAGTCGTTTGCATCTTCTGAATCTGGCCAATCCATGGAATAGCAGCACCAATACACGCCCACAGCATCCTTCAAATCTTCAACTTCATGACATACATGAATTTGCAACATTGTTGTGGGTGACCAACTGAATTTCCAGCAACCCACTCGTTCGAATTTCGAAAACGCGTCCGTTGCCAGGCTAGGCCATTGACAATGGGTGTGCACCGATCGGTCCATTGCTGTTCAACGCGTACCCGCACACATTGAATGCAATGGGCCGGCCGGGCGCACCGATCGGTCCATTGCGGTACAACGCGTACAGGGGTACAACGCGTACCCGCACACATTGAATGCAATGGGCCGGCCGGGCGCACCGATCGGTCCATTGCGGTACAACGCGTACAGGGGTACAACGCGTACAACGCGTACCCGCACACATTGAATGCAATGGGCCGGCCGGGCGCACCGATCGGTCCATTGCGGTACAACGCGTACAGGGGTACAACGCGCATCCGCACACATTGAATGCAATGGGCCGGCCGGGCGCACCGATCGGTCCATTGCGGTACAACGCGTACAGGGATACAACGCGTGCCCGCACACATTGAATGCAATGGGCCGGCCGGGTGCACCGATCGGTCCATTGCTGTTCAACGCGTACAGGGGTACAACGCGTACCCGCACACATTGAATGCAATGGGCCGGCCGGGTGCACCGATCGGTCCATTGCTGTTCAACGCGTACAGGGGTACAACGCGTACCCGCACACATTGAATGCAATGGGCCGGCCGGGCGCACCGATCGGTCCATTGCGGTACAACGCGTACAGGGTACAACGCGTACCCGCACACATTGAATGCAATGGGCCGGCCGGGCGCACCGATCGGTCCATTGCGGTACAACGCGTACAGGGGTACAACGCGTACCCGCACACATTGAATGCAATGGGCCGGCCGGGTGCACCGATCGGTCCATTGCTGTTCAACGCATCCCTGTACAAGTGACTGGCATATGTCACCATGCCTGTCTCAGATGAACATATGCCAGCCACAGATAGCTCCCAGGGAGTGAGGGGCACACCTACAACACCACAGCCTGTCCAAACTGTATCATAAGGCATGTAAGGCTGCATTTCCTATTGTGTGTATGTTGGTGTACATGTTGTCCTGTGGGTGTCACCTGGGGGCAGCCACCCCCAGGCTGTGCACGTGTTCATGGGGACAGGATCCTGGGTGTTACGTGTACATGACCACTGTGATGTGCAACTGTTCATATCTGTGCATGTGCCATGGTCACATTTCACGGTGGTGTATGTGTATGTCATGTCACATACCCCGTGAGTCCCATGTGGGACGGTATGTTTGAGCCAGGGTGTCCCAGTGGCACAATAGTGATGGTCCTCCACAGTCTGTGTGCATGTAGTGTTTACAATGTCTCTGATTTCATGTGCACAATGGGAGACAGTCTCCACATCCACGTTGTGTGTGCATGGACTTTGATGTTGTGCGTGTGTGTGTCACAGACGTCCATGTCTGTCCTGCAGTGGCAAGTGGAACCACTACCTGTGGGGGTCATGGTTGTTTTGCTGTGGTGTAAACATGATACTCCATGTAATGCCAGTGTCCATGTGGCAATACAGGGTCCCTGGGAATGTACCTGTCGTTGAGCTGTGATGCCTGGGGCACATCTGTCCTCACATGTCACTGTGGGGGTGATTGTGACATGGCAGCAGGAGATGGGAACTGTGACACGGCCTCATGATATCCAATGGGCCAACCTGGGACTTATTGATGCCACTTGTTGAACTGTGATGACAGATGTTGGCCATGTATGTACCATACATGTCCTTACGGAACTGCACACTTCATGTAGTTGTGCCTCATAATGATGTATGATGTGATATTGAGTGTGTTCAATGCCGCATATGTGGGGTGACTGACAATCTTGCTTTCTTCTCCTCTGCACTGCAGGGCTCCTGCTGTCCATAGACCATTCCCAGACCTGGCAACGATGGTGGAACGGGACAGCATCCGACGGTACCGCTTCACCAGGCAGCTGATTGAGGATTTGGCAGTGCAGTTGGCCCCACATTTGCAGCCTGGCCGGCCGTATCCTACAGCGCTGACCCCCAAGGTGAAGGTGATGGCAGCCCTACACTTCTTTGCCACCGGTACCTTCCAACATACTGTGGCGACTGCTGGTGGGATGTCACAGACCATGTTGAGCCGTGTGCTCCGTGATGTTTTGGAGGCAATGTTGCTATACCTGAACCGGTACATCTATTTCCCTAGACTGCAACGACTCACTGACGTGAAGAGTGACTTCTATGCCCTGGGGAGGATGCCGCATGTCATTGGCTCCATTGATGGGACACATGTGGCTTTGGTACCACCACAGGCCCAGGAGCAGGCCTACCGTAACCGCAAGCACTACCACTCGGTCAATGCACTGGTGGTGTGTCTTGCAGATATGACCATCTCACACGTGTGTGCCCGTTTCCCTGGTTCAGCACACGATGCCTTTGTGATGAGGAGTAGTCGCATCCCCAGGATGATGGCACAGATGCAGAACCAGCGTGCCTGGCTTGTCGGTGTGTACTGACTTTGTGCCACTGTGTGTGATCTGATCTGTAGTATTCCGCCCACTTTTCCAAGTCAGCTAATGTGCACTTGTCTGTCCGTAGGTGACTCGGGATACCCCAACATGCCGTGGTTGCTGACACCCCTCAGGAACCCTGTGACACCAGCCCAGATGCACTACAATGAGGCACATGGTCAGACCAGGAGAGTGATTGAGCGGACATTTGGTCTCCTGAAGAGCCGCTTCCGCTGCCTCGACAAGACAGGAGGGTCCCTCCCATATGCCCCAGCGAAGGTGTGCAAGATTATCATCGTCTGCTGCATGCTCCACAACCTGGCAGTGCGGAAGGAGTTGCCTCTCATCCAGGATGACAATGACCAACATCCGCCACCTGTGGAGGATCCTGGCCTGGACCACGATGCCAGGGATGATGATGATGATGAGGGTGATGTCCGCACACAGCTCATCACCAACTTCTTTAGCTGAATGTGAGTATCCTGAGGTGTCATGTCAATGATGTGAGTTGGCATGATATGTGTAGGTGGTGCTCTGGTGCTGTTGGAGTGTGTCCATGGGCTACTTGACTGGATGTGTGTAGCGATGTGTGCTTACAGGTGGTCTGTACTCCCCAACAGTGTTGACATGCTAACTTGGTTCTGGGTGGGTATCTTGTAACATGTATTGTGCATGAGTTTTGCTGTTCTGTCCTGTTCTCCATTGCTTTTGACTGTGTGTCATTTCTGTCCTTCACAGGGTACTTTCAGATTCGTTTGGTCAACTGTGTCCACCGACGACGTGATTGTACTTCCAGGGTGGTAGCTGTTGTGTCCCTACAGGTGATGTGCGCCACACCCATGGACTTCCTTCCTTCTACAGTTGTTGACTGTGTGCCCGCTGCCAGGTGGGATTACCTTGCATCTGTAGTGGTTACGACATGTTGCAACTGTGTAATAAACCTGTGCTTCACTTTGTGATGTGCGTTGTCTGTGGTCACACATTTGACTGCCATTTGCTTACTGCACCTGTGGGCTACTTGACTACAACTGGGAATAGGTGTGGTGTCTGTGCATTGCACCGTCTTTCCTGGCAACATCAGTGTAGGCAATGAGTCAGATGGCCTAGGTGTGTATGTGTTGTGTAGCCCTGGTGGTGTGTCTCCCTCATATGTGTCACGTTGCCTTTAATCACATGCCTGTGTTGTACTTGCTGTTGCAGTTCGCATACACAGTGTAATTTTGCAGTTCATCATGCCCATGACAGCACCCACGTTGGAATCACAACAGAGGCAAGTATGGTGTATTAGAGTGTTTATTGTGATACATTTGTGTGAATAGTGCATAGGATGGTTAGTGCTGTACATTTATATTGCAATCAGAAGTTCCTAGGTGAATTTAAAGTCCTGGTAGACAAAATCCCCAGTATCGGGGCCACAGTTGTCTGAGACATTGGTCCAACTTGTACTCCCCATGTCATGTGTGGGAGTTGTGTTGCCGTCAACAGGGTGAACAGTTTGTGCACAAAGGTGAACATCCAGAACAGGTTCAGGCTTCCTGGGGGTTGCACTTGGCCATCGGCCTCTCACTTGCCCCTCCTCGGACGACCCCTCTTCTTTGGGGGGGGGCCCCTCAAGTACAGGCTGCTGCGGTGCAGGGGACTCTCCGCCAGAGTCATCCTCCCTCCCTGTGGCAGTTGCAGTTTGTTCAGCACCAGATGTTGTTGGCACACAGGGAGGTGTAGACTGGTTGCTGTTCATCTGGCGGAGGCGTTGTAATATGTCCCTGTGCACCGCCGTCATCTCTTGCAGTGCGTCCCACTTGGACTCCACGCGGGACATGTGTGAGTCCAAGCGGGCATGATGGGCAGCCTGCTGCTGTTTCATGTCTCTGAGGAGCCCCACTACCTGGCTGAGATCTCCGGTGCTGGACTGGTACGCATCGGCTATGCGTACCAGTTGTGGGTCATCATGCACAACAGACACCTCTGCAAGCAGCGACCTCTGTCTCCCACCCCTCCCACCACCCCTGCCGACATGTGCAGTGCATGCAGTGGCACGCACAGATGACCCTGGTCCCCCTTGGGGGTTGGTGGTGGTGGTGGTGTCCATGGCCCCACGTTGGTCCAGGGTCCCTGTGCTGGTGGTGCTCCTTGTTCTGTCCATGTCGGCAGGGATGGTATTTGTGGTGACAGTCGTTGGAGGGGTGGGTGCAGGGAGTGCAGCTGGTGGTCCTGCTGGTGCTGCAGCTGGTGGTCCTGCTGGTGCTGCATGTTGACTTGCACCGGAGGTGCCAGGTTGGTCTTCTTTGTCCGAGAAGGGCAGAGGCTGTACGACACCAGTGAGCTCCGTATCCTCTTGAGCCTGGGACTGGGACTCCTCAGCGTCTGCTGCTGTGTCCCCATCATCACCTGTTTTTGGGAGACACACACAATGTATGTTATGTTTCTGCAGGCATCAATGGTTGACACACCTGACAGTTGTGACTGTGCCTCTGGGTGCGGGCCTGTACATTGCATTGTCCTAAGTTGTCACAGTCAGGGGTTGATATTGGTGTAGCACATTGTCCTGCATTATTTGGGCATTTCTATGTATTTGTTGGGGTGTGAACATGGTCTGCATTGGTTGTATTTGGTTGACAGCCGGCCCTCCTTCCCACCCAGCCAGTCAGTTATCCCACCATGGACTGTGCTTGCATTGCAGGGAGTGAAAGTTGTCTTTCAGGATGTCAGTCAATGGTGTCCTGCTGTTGGTTGTTGCACAGTTGCCAGCAGGGCCTTGTGCTCCCCACAGCAGTAGCCAGTGTCAGCCATCTTGTCAGTTGTTTTCCACTCCCTGTGATGTGAGCATGGTTCAGGGTGGTGTTGATGGGACAGTTGTGGGGGTGAGCTATGTCTGTGACTATGACTCCCATCATGCTATTGCCTCCACCCCACTTCCCAGCATTCCCATACTTACTTGCTTTTGTGGGGAGTTCAGTGTGTGTGAGTGTGAGAGCAATGGCAAGATGGCTGACAGTGGTGTCCTGCTGTTGGTTGGTGTGCAGTTCCCAGCATGCCCTTGTGCTCCCCACGACACAGCAACAGTGTCAGACATCTTTTATGGGCCTTTCCACTCTCTGTGGGATGTGCATGCGTGAGTGTGAGCTTGCTGGGCCATGTGGTGGGGGATGTAGAGCTGTGACTACGACTCCCATCATGCTATTGCCTCCACCCCCCTTCCCAGCATGCCCATCCTTCCTTCCTTTTGACTCTGCTTCCCTGTGGGGTGGGCTGCCTGTGCTGACAGGATGGCTGGGAGTGTTGTCCTGGCAGTTGTTTGGCTAAAAGTCCAAAGAGTGTCCCTGTGCTTCACACAACATAACCCAGGATGGAGGTTCTTTGTGGGATCTTGAGTTAGGATTTGAGGCATTGCATTCTCCCAGGTGGGCTATGTGGAGTATGTGTTGAGGGGGTGTGTGAGGGGAGGTGCTTGTGACTATGGTCAGTGCTGCAAGTCCTCCTTCCCACCCAGCCAGATATCCCACCATGGAACGTGCTTGCATTGCAGGGAGTGGAAGTTGTCTTTTAGGATGTCAGTCAGTGGTGTCCTGCTGTTTGTTGGTGCACAGTTGCCAGCAGGGCCTTGTGCTCCCCGCAGCAGTAGCCAGTGTCAGCCATCTTGTCAGTTGTTTTCCACTCCCTGTGATGTGAGCATGGTTCAGGGTGGTGTTGATGGGACAGTTGTGGGGGTGAGCTATGTCTGTGACTATGACTCCCATCATGCTATTGCCTCCACCCCACTTCCCAGCATTCCCATACGTACTTGCTTTTGTGGGGAGTTCAGTGTGTGTGGGTGTGAGAGCAATGGCAAGGTGGCTGACAGTGGTGTCCTGCTGTTGGTTGGTGTGCAGTTCCCAGCATGCCCTTGTGCTCCCCACGACACAGCAACAGTGTCAGACATCTTTGATGGGCCTTTCCACTCTCTGTGGGATGTACATGCGTGAGTGTGAGCTTGCTGGGCCATGTGGTGGGGGATGTAGAGCTGTGACTACGACTCCCATCATGCTATTGCCTCCACCCCCTTCCCAGCATGCCCATCCTTCCTTCCTTTTGACTCTGCTTCCCTGTGGGGTGGGCTGCCTGTGCTGACAGGATGGCTGGGAGTGTTGTCCTGGCAGTTGTTTGGCTAAAAGTCCAAAGAGTGTCCCTGTGCTTCACACAACATAACCCAGGGTGGAGGTTCTTTGTGGGATCTTGAGTTAGGATGTGAGGCATTGCATTCTCCCAGGTGGGTTATGTGGAGTATGTGTTGAGGGGGTGTGTGAGGGGAGGTGCGTGTGACTATGGTCAGTGCTGCAAGTCCTCCTTCCCACCCAGCCAGATATCCCACCATGGAACGTGCTTGCATTGCAGGGAGTGGAAGTTGTCTTTCAGGATGTCAGTCAGTGGTGTCTTGCTGTTTGTTGGTGCACAGTTGCCAGCAGGGCCTTGTGCTCCCCACAGCAGTAGCCAGTGTCAGCCATCTTGTCAGTCCTTATCCACTCCCTGTGATGTGAGCATGGTTCAGGGTGGTGTTGATGGGCCAGTTGTGAGGCTGAGCAATATCTGTGCCTACTACTCCCATCATGCTATTGCCTCCACCCCCTTCCCAGCATGCCCATGCTTCCTTCCTTTTGACTCTGCTTCCCTGTGGGGTGGGCTGCCTGTGCTGACAGGATGGCTGGGAGTGTTGTCCTGGCAGTTGTTTGGCTAAAAGTCCCAAGAGTGTCCCTGTGCTTCACACAACATAACCCAGGGTGGTGGTTCTTTGTGGGATCTTGAGTTAGGATGTGAGGCATTGCATTCTCCCAGGTGGGTTATGTGGAGTATGTGTTGAGGGGGTGTGTGAGGGGAGGTGCTTGTGACTATGGTCAGTGCTGCGAGTCCTCCTTCCCACCCAGCCAGATATCCCACCATGGAACGTTCTTCCATTGCAGGGAGTGGAAGTTGTCTCTCAGGATGTCAGTCAGTGGTGTCCTGCTGTTGGTTGTTGCACAGTTGCCAGCAGGGCCTTGTGCTCCCCACAGCAGTAGCCAGTGTCAGCCATCTTGTGAGTCCTTTTCCACTCCCTGTGATGTGCGCATGGTTCATGGTGGTGTTGATGGGACAGTTGTGGGGGTGAGCAATATCTGTGACTACGACTCCCATGATGCTATTGGCTACACTGACTTGCCCAGCATACACAGAATTCCTTTCTTTCAGTGGTCTTCACTGTGTGTTGGTGTTGTAGTGGTGGCTACATGTCTGGATGTGTTTGTTAGTTATATTTGTGCCACTGCCTAGCTGTAGTTGTAGTTGTGTTTGTACATGTGATGACACGGTTAAATGTAACTTTGAGATGGCATGTGTTGTGTTTATCTGACTGACATACACATTTTGGGATGATTCTGTTCTGGTTGCTGTGTAATTGCTATGAGTGCATGGTTTGACTCTCCCCTTGACAGTGATGTGTGTGTGTATTGTGGCAGAATATTGTGTACATTTGTTGTGTACTCACCAGGCTCTGGGATGTTCTCTAGTCCATAGACGCTCACTGGCGGAAGGATGGCCCGCACCTTCTCCTCCCAGGGCCTGAGGTATACTGGCTTGGCAGGATGGCCACTGCCGGTGTATTGGCTCAGGAGGTAGTCCTTCTTCAGCAGCTCCCGTACCCTCCTGCGCACGTCATACCACGTGTTCTGGATGTCAGTCTTTGTGCGCAGACATGGTGATTGTGCGTTCACCCTGTTGATGATCCTCTCCCACATCTTGGTTTTCTGGGAGATGGGTGTCTGTTGGACCAGTGTGCCAAACAGCTGTGGCTCTACCCTGAGGATCTCGTCTACCAGGACTTCCAATTCACAATCTAGGAACTTGTGATTCTTCTTTGGGGGCATGGTGATGGGTGGTGATGGTGAGTGATGTGTGTGTTGGTGTGCAGGTGAGGGTGTGTGAGTGTGTGTTTTGCTGGGTGTATGTGAGGTAGCTATTTGTTGGTGTGCTGATGGTGTGTGGCTTGTGTGAGGGATGAGCTGTGGGTGTGTGGTTGCTGTCTGTTGAGTACTGGCAGTAGAATAGCATTTGCAAAGGATCATGGTTGGGATTTGTGTCCTTTATATGGGTGGAGTTGTGGGTGTGTCTTTGTTCTCTGTCCCCACCCCCCCCCAGTATTTATTGGCTTTTTAATTGCTTGTTTGGCCTTTTTTGTGTATTTTTCCTTAGTACTTTCTGTGCATGTTGGAAACGTTCTTGTGACCGGGTCGGACCCTGCAGTTGTCTCGTACGGTCTTCTCCGTTTCGTTCACGCTGTGTTTGTGCAGTTTTCTATGCTGCGTACGCGTCGGTCGCGGTGTTTTGTGTTACTTCGGCTCGCAGTTTTGTATGCGTGTCGGTCGTACGGCTTGTCCTCCGTACGACTCGGTCGTGGTTTTCGCGCCTTGCATCGTACTTTGCGGTTTGGAGTTCGCGGGTACGTTTCGGTTGGATTTGTTCCGGGTGCGTGTCGTTCGGTTCGATTCGCGTGTTTTTCCGGCCGGATTGCTGTTTTCCGTGCGGCTCGGTCGTTCGGCTTGGGTTCAGTACGTGTCGGTCGGATTTTGCACGCTTTGCATCGTACTTGGCGTGTCGGGCGCCACAGGTACGTGTCGGTCGGAATTAATTCCGGCTCCGAGTCGGTCGGTGCTTTTTCCGGCCCGAATCGGAATCGACCCCAAAGTAGTTACATGACAATGTTGAGGAATGAGTAAAAAGGCGAAGTTCCTTCATAAGGCCAAGGAACTCTGTGGTGACTTGGAAATTCCTTTTAACACCTATAATAGAGGGTATTTTATTCCTTAGAGTACATGGGCACACAGTTATTCTTCCTACAAACTGCTTAACTTTTTCTTCTTCAAATGAAAGAGACAATAAACATCACCCTTTCCACATACTGCTTAAATCATTGTTTTATGCTTCCATAAAAGAGAGAGTTTGCAGACATGAAAAATAAATGTAGAATCTGTAGCACCTATTTAACACCAAAAAACTGTTAATTTTTTTTCAGATATTTGAAACAGTTTTTTGGTAGTCAAATTTAAAAATGCTGTAGCTTAGAATGTGTGGTAAAAGCCAAAAAATCCTACCTTTCCTGTAGTGATTCTAAAACATGTAACAAAGAGATAGGTTGCCATAAATATTTATTTTCTGCTTATAATGTTCTCTTTATAGAAACAGATTGGAAGTGCAAACAGCCAGTTCTTGTTTTCTGTTGTTTAAACTGCAGCTGTTTTGCGACCTGCCTTTACCCTTGGCTACAAGCTCTGGCAGCAGAAATGTAGACGTTCACAGCTTTACTGTAATAACATATTACATTTGAGCAGCTGCATGACTTTGTTATTACAAGTGAAAAGAGATGTTGCCACTCGACTGTAATACGGAAATTAAAACCAGAATTTTATACACAGATTACATGCTCCCATGTAAAATAAGAACTTTAGCACTGAGTTTTTCATCGAAGGATTTCAGGGTTCAATGTATTATAATTTGACTATACTTCTCCTAGTCACTTATCCTATAAAGTGGACTATAATGCGCATTTTTCAGTAGCGATCTAATAAGTGTTTGCACAGCAGGCTAATCAATGAAAAGGATAATTATAACTTATGTGTACTTAGATCAGATTTCAGTACTTACTCAAAAGACTTGTATGTGGGAGACAGATGGATTGTCTTTGCGTGTCTCACTTAACCCAAGTTATTGCATTTCTGAAATCCATGGTCTTTAATATATTTTCAAATTGGTTAATTAGCACAGATATTGCATCATTTATTCTCTGACTAAATTTTATTCAAGGTTTCTTTGGTAAGGTTAAAAACTGTGTCGGGATAGTGCGCGCGGAGTTAGGATGCACCATTATCTGGTGTGCATAATGTAATGAACTGTAGTATTTTCATAAATCAGGTCAATATGTTTCAGGCCCTGTTGGTCCAAACTGGATCCCCGGAGTATCTTTAGGACCGAAAGTGAGTGTACTCCCCTAATGTAGGGAGGATTGCTTTGGTATAGTCTTATGTAAACCATGGATATGACGCATACAATCAATAGTATAAATAATATGCTCATCCCAAAGAAAGGTATCCATAAACCATCCTGGAAAAAGAAAATGTAAAAAGCGAGATAAAAACAGAGGAGAAATATAGAACAAGTAAGAGGTATTGTGGACAATGCAGTAAATGCAGAGCTGGTCTCTGCATATCGTCACATCATTCAGTGCCATGCTATGTTGTCAGAGCTTGGCGTTTGCTCTGCCAATGGTGAGTGCCACCTGTGCCAAAGTCAATTGTTATATCACTTGGCACAAGTGATTATAGAACGTTCATATGTCATTCAGGACTAGATATATATGCACATACCACACACATAGTCGTATTTACAATATAAAAAGATTAGGGTTAATGTATGCGTCTGCTCCATAATGTGATGTTGTTTCTCACCCCCAAATTTAGGCCAAAGTGTGCCTTAGGTTAAGGCAGAGGACCGCGTCATTATTACGGTTTATGTAAGACAAAATGCAGAGCAAAGAAGCTCAATGCATTATTTCTCTACAGAGTACTTATGTGCCACTCTGATCTCTCAGGAGCTGCCGTACTTACGTTCTAGAGTGCGGCGTATCGCCCGTGACCTACCCCTCCTCCTGTTTTCCTGTAAGTGGAGAACTCATCGCAGGCCTGGTTCTTAAATGCAGTGTAGCTTTCTCTGGGTGCCGGCTCCGGATGATGACCCGGAGGCAGAAGTGGATTGGTAGTTGCAGATAGTCCCGGAGTGACCTCAGTCTGAGGGAATCCTCTGGTGGCCATCTTGGAGTTTCGTGTAAAATATGTATATGACCTCCCCATGTAGCCAATAATGGCTGGACATTGAATTGTGTTTGTGCAAGATGATGAAAATATTATTGCTCGCCGTACAGGTAACTTGAATACGGCCTTATTTTTGCACAAGTATCTTCGTAGAATGAGTACACCCAATGTGCATTCAGGGTGTAGTTGGTATATTCTCCATTATTGCGTGGAAATATCTCTACCTACGGTATGTGTAATTATTATTAAGAAATGATGCAGGTTCAGAAGTGAGGCTGCAACAGTTTAATTGAAGGACCACCTGAATGCTAAATCAACCTGGAATGTTCAAATGGAACATAGGTTATAGCAATAGTAACATGGATGAAGCAGTTCAGCGTTATGCCCCATCGGGTGTCAGTCTTGTTACATTATATTTCAAGGAGGTTCCAGTTATGTGAGTATTTAGGTGTGTCATCTACTGCAGTCATGCCAGGGAATGTCATCATACACTCCCTGTATGTGACCCTTAAGACGGAAAACCTAACAATGTTCTCTTGTGAATAAGGACCGTTGGTCCCAACGGTCATTGACTTCCAATATCGTCCATTCAATGTCTTCTAGTGTGTGGTTGGTGTTAATAAAATGTGTGGACATCTTGGTAGTAATACGTTTGCAGCGAATATCACTGCGGTGATCCTGGTTTTGATGGATCTGGTCATCATACCTACATATCATTTGTGGCAAGGACAGGTTATAAGATAAATGCAATTATCTCTGCTCACTTTCGTGAGTGTGCATACTGTACATCTACCACATGGATAGTGTCATTTTACTGGTAGTAGTCCCCAGAGAGTAGATTGATAGATTTTCGGGGTATTTTGTGGACGTGTATGGACCAGGAGGTCTCTAAGGATTTGTGTTCGTTTGGATGCAAACCTTGGGTCTGGAATATTGAGATTCCTGGTTTTTAAGATATACCAGTGTCTCCTTATGATCTTTTGAATTCTGTAGGACTACTAACTTTACTACTACTAACTAAGACAAAATCCTAAACTTACTACTTGTGGTATTCACAGAAGGCATTTAGTAGTAGTAAAGTTAGGACTACTAACTTTACTACTACTAAACTGAGATAAAATCCTAAACTTACTACTTTTGGTATTCACAGAAGGCATTTAGTAGTAGTAAAGTTAGGAGCGTGGGGATGTGGGAGTTCGGATCGGGGTTCCGTTTCTACAGTCTGGACTTTTTCAGGGACAAAGGACATTTTGTTTTTTGTTGGACAATGGTTCGGGACGGGGAAATTTCATTTGCTTGGGAGAGGGGTTGACCAGTTATTGGAGGTGGCTGAAAGGGGTGGGGTTTTTGCTTAGGTAGATTACTGAATATTTAAGTTTATTTATTTATTCCTCAAATATAGGTTTTTGGGAGTATTTTACATTTCACTGCTGCATTTTAGTGCAAATTATTTTTAAAATTTGCTGATAGTGTGTAACGACAATCAGGTATGCGCTATGCATATGTGGTACCCGTGCCCTACTACTCTCCTAGTCTTTGCAGTCTGCAACTATATTGACCACTAATAGGGGGGTTGCCATTGCCTTGCCTACTACAAAATAGTAAAACAATGAACCATAGTTCTCTTACTGAATAGAAGGAGCGAGGGCTGCAGGGTTAACCAAGGTGCATATTGGTGGTAGTAGTAGCAGGTTAGTGCACTAATCAGAAGTCAGGTCCCACTCACACCTAGGTGAACTCCAACTGTAGGATTTTAATCAGAAGGGTTATTCATCGCAGGCAACTAAATTGAAAAAAACTGAGTTAGTGTGTTATATTATATTCTATCATAGCTTTACAAACCTTTGGGTAACCAGACTACTATGCAACAAAGAATACCTGATGCTGAATAACAAACGGGAAACAAGACAAATTTCTTCAGAGCAATGGTGAGCTACTATTTTGAGTAATCAAAAGTTACACACAAATTGTGATTCAATAAGAGGACTTAAAGTCTGGAGTGGACATGGTTATTGGTTAAGCATTTAACGCAACACACAATGCCTGAATGATGATACTGATGAATGATGTTCTTCTATAACTATAATATTGATCACTTTAACCATGGGTGGGTAAATAGGGCCAGTGTAGACTATTGTTTCAGTAATAGAAGTAAAACTGAAGAGCCTTCACTAAGTTAGTGTTGCTTTCACTGCATCTGCCCCACCAAGTGTGTGATCAATTAATGGTGTAAATTATTAAGTCACATCTCATTAAATCACACAGCCTGTGGAAAAGAGCGTTAGGGGTTTGATGAATTGATGAGAAAGCTGATTTTGTGAAAGGTGTGACAAAGACAAACAATACACAAAGACAATATTCATCTGGGCAATCAGCAGCCAGCCATCATAAATCTGTTATGGGAGAAAAAGGAAATGAAGGAATGAGTACAGGTAAGGTAACTTAAATGCAATGCAAACTGAACAGTCCGTCTGCCCCAGAGAGACCCAAGTTACATTATTATATATCTAAATGTTCTGTCACCTAGGGTTGAAAAATAGCAAATACATTACAAATTATGTAGGAGTGAAGCGAACAACACACACAGTTCTAAAAAAATTGATTATTAAAAGAAAAAATTATACTGTATTGCGAAATTGGGAGGTGCATCTGCATTCTTCTTGGATTGTCCCTCAATCTTGGTTGTCTGGCTGATGCAGTCCGGTAAGGTAAGCGTGAGTGTTATTTATGAAGGTAAACTTCATAAAGAGTGCAGCAAGAAGACTCAGAGGCAGCACAAGAGAGAAAAAATAGACCTATTTCAATCATTCATTTTATGACTCATTTGCGATCAATTAAGTTGAGAGCAATTTTACAACAACCAACAATCACGCACAAGTGGCAGTTTATATCGAGCTGATCAAA
The DNA here is from genome assembly GCA_963921515.1 of Calotriton arnoldi. NCBI lineage: Eukaryota > Metazoa > Chordata > Amphibia > Caudata > Salamandridae > Calotriton > Calotriton arnoldi. The sequence continues at coordinate 69,372 of CAWUFW010021417.1, read as the reverse complement.
CTCACAACTGTCATGATCATCAATTCATCATCACAATAATAATAGTATTAATAAGTAGCCTAACAGCACGTGCATAATGTGATGATCATGACCACTTGTCTGTCTCCAGTCACCTATAACAACAGTCCCCCCACCCAACCACCACATAGTATCAAGTTTCAGTCAGCCAGCACACACACACCCAGCAACATTACATTTTCCAAATCAAGTAAAATCAATGCACCTCTCTCACCTCACCACCACTCCACAGAGATGGGTAGGCCTATTTAAAGTCATCACTCAATTATTAGCATGAACTTGACCCGAATCGGGTATCAGAGTGCTTTACATAGCACCAGTTGCATTACATGAGGACACATTCATTTTTGTTGGGCACGAGGAGATTAAGTGATTTGCCCAGAATCACAGGATGTTCAGCGTCATTGCCGAGAGTCAAACCCAGTTCCCCAGATTCGGGGTTGACCACCCTAGCCGTTATGCCAACTCCTCTCCCCAATTAGTTGGTTTCAGTGAGTTTGATAACTTCCTTCTTCTGGTGGTACTTGTTGAAGTAGTCATCATGCACTGAGTCCTTCCATCATCCTCCTAACTCCAAGCAAAGTATCTAACTCCGAACCGACAAAGTCCTGACTCAAATGCGATAGATCACATGTAGTACAATGCTGTTGATGAACAAAAACAGAAACAATGAGTCATCGTTTGTGTAGGCTAGATTTGTGTTTGTTACCTAAAGGAGTGGCGACCCGGCAAACAAATCTCGCTTAAGTGTAAAATGGAAAGGAAAAAATCACCTTCAGGGAAAAAAATTATCACCCGTCGTTAGGCCGCCAACATTGTAAGTCATCACAAACATAATCAGGCTTAATAGTTTTAGTTAAACAAACACCCAGTGTCACTGCCTGACACCACATGAATTATCTCAACACTCTCACAAACAACAATCACTCAGTGTGCAATGCATGCCATTTGCCTGTTCTAATTCAAACATGGTCACCATGATACATTGCCGATCCATTGTTTCATGAAACAGACATTAGCCAGTCCTGTAAATAATGTGGGGCAGTCTGGCTAGGGGAATCAACTTTGAAAGGATAGATAGGCAAGGGACTGAGGCAGGCAAACATTTGTATCTCCAATGTCCTTGAGGAAAATGGGGGGGCTTCTTCATTACACACTGGAGCAACTCCAATCCAGCAATAAAATGTGTCTAAAACAATGGGGCTGTGTTAGTCAGTCAGACACAAAAAACAAAATAAAAGAATGTTCCCCTAGCTATATCTTTATTTTTTTACGTCAAAGCAGTTTGGCTATAGAAAGAGAAAGTTCTATGGTTGGTGGCCCAGGCCTAGTAGTCAGGGAAGTAGAGTTCATCCTTAAACTTGGGTGGTTCACCCAGAAGTGGGTCAGCTAACACACTACTACTATGATCTGAGTCTGACCAATTACCCTCATCCTCCTCCATTTGTACTTCAGGTACGGTGTAATTTGGTGGTATAAAGTCCTGATTCATTTTGATCATGGTTTTTCTCTCCACATTTTGGGGCAAGAGACTGCTCCTTCTCACTGTGACAACTGCACCAGCAGCACTGAAAACACACTCAGCGGACACACTAGCTATGGGGCAAGCCAGATAATGTATTGCCTGGCTGCTGAGCACTGGCCATTTGTGCCTCTTCCCATTCCAATGGTTCAGTGATAGAATATCGCTGTTAAAAACATTGATGTTCTAAATATCAAAAAAAAAATATCGACTCCCATAACTTAACAGGTAAGTACAAAAATACTGAAGCAAAAAATGGTGCAGAGACAGAATATCGAGGTAAAAATAGTGTGGGTCACAGATATCGATTTATGTAAGTAATATCAATGTTTAAAATATTGAAATGTTTTATATCGTTTGCAAAATTATAGTTGCTAAAAATATCGATTTTTTATTAATGTTATGTATTTTACTATACATTTTATGTGTGTGATGTATGTTTTTTGTATAAGAATTGTTTGTATTTTCATTATATGTGTTAAAATTTTAGTAGTTATTCATTTTTTTATTTGAATTTTGAGTTTTTAGTTCCGTAGCGGGATGTGGGTTTATAGGGAATAGGGTGGGAAGTAATTTAATTATATAAAATGTATAGATTATTTTTAGTTGTTATTAATATTTTATTTTTTTCTAATTTTGTGTTTTTACTTCTGTAGCGGGTTGTGGGTTTATAGGAGAATAGGGTGGGAAGTAATTTAATTATATTAAATGTCATGAATATTTCATATTTTTTAATATTTGTTTAATTGAGATGTTATAGTGTTAAATATGTAAAGTAATTTAATATGAATTAATTAATAATGTGCTGTTAATTAATTGTACTTAATTAATTGGCAAATAATTATGGTAATTGTATAATTAGTTTTAGGTGTGTGTTGTGGTGTTTATAGGTGTAAATGGTGGGAAGGGTGAGAAGTCATTTATTTTTAATTGATACATTAATAATTAATTGTCAATTAATGTTAAATAATTTATAAGTAACTAATTATGGTCATTCTGTAATGAGTTTTATGTGTGAGTTGTGGTGTGGTGTTTATAGGTGTAAGTGGTGGCAAGGGTGGGAAGTAATTTATTTTTAATTGATGAATTAACAATTAGTTGTTAATTCATTTTAATTAATTAATTAGAAATTAATGATGGTAATTGTGTAATTAATTTTAGGTGTGTGTTGTGGATATTATAGTGTTAAAGCATGTGTATTTAGTGAAATGTTATTTTTTTTGTTATTAATAATATAATTGATTATTAATTATGTTAATTATGGAAATAAATGTAAATAAAACATTTACAGTGTTTTTTTATTGGTGTGGTGTTATAGGGTAGGAAAATAAAATACATTTATGTTTTAAATAATTTTTTGTTTCATAATATTTGCTCTTTACAAATAATTATTGTTTATAAATGTATTTATAAATTTATTTTATATAATATTTGTAGCTTTTTGTTATATGTAATTTATGATATAATATGTGTTTTTTTATATGTTTAATATATTTAAACGTATATGTTTTTTCATTTTTGTTTCTCTGCTATCCAACACTTTCCCTAATGTTGTACTCACTGGAGTGGGAATAGTAATTTTTAGCCCTCTGCTATCCAGCACTTTCCCTACGGTTGCACTCACTGGAGTGGGAATAGTAATTTTTAACCCTCCGCTATCCAACACTTTCCCTACTGTTGCACTCACTGGAGTGGGAATAGTAATTTGTACCCCTCCACTATCCAACACTATCCCTACTATTGCACTCACTGGAGTGGGAATAGTAATTTTTACCCCTCCGCTATCCAGCACTTTCACTACTGGTGCACTCACTGGAGTGGGAATAGTAATTTTTACCCCTCTGCTATCCAACATTTTCCCTACTGTTGCACTCACTGGAGTTGGAATAGTAAATTTAATTCCTTCACTATCCAACACTTACCTTACGTTTGCACTCACTGGAGTGGAAATAGTAATTTGTACCCCTCCGCTATCCGACACTTTACCTACAGTTGCACTCTTTGGAGTGGGAATAGTAATTGTTGTCCTTCGCTATCCAATACTTTCCCTACTGTTGCACTCACTGGAGTGGGAATAGTCATTTTTACCCCTCCACTATCCAATACTTTTCCTACTGTTGCACTCATTGAAGTGGGAATAGTAATTTTTACCCTCTGCTATCCAACACTTTCCCTATTGTTACACTCACTGGAGTTGGAATAGTAAATGTAATTCCTCCAATATTTAACACTTTCCCTACTTTTGCACTCAATGCAGTGGGAATAGTAATTTTTACCCCTCTGCTATCCAACACTTTCCCTACTGTTCCACTCACTGGAGTGGGAAAAGCAATTTTTACCCCTTCGCTATCCAATACTTTCCCTACTGTGGCACTCTTTGGAGTGGGAATAGTAATTTTTTCCTCTCCACTATCTGGGTCGACATACCAGTGGTGGTAAGCTCCTTCTTATCACTGGCCACTTACATGGTAGCATCATGAAGCTGTCAGTTGGCAGTGGCACTTAGCTTCACAAGCTGAAGAGATGTCTGTGATGTGTGGTCACTCGTAACGTCATGTCTGGCAGTACTGTGGGTGATTTTGTTGCAGTTCAATTAGTAGTACAAACAAACAATATCATTCAGTGTGGTCACTGGTTACATAAGTTATTATAAATAATTAACAGTACAGTTTATCCATTTGTAAAACCACACCAACATAAACTGTCATGGTGTGCACTCAGAAAGGATAAGAAAGAGCAAAAACAAAAATATACAGATGTAACTGTTTGCTTTATGTCCATCACATGGGATGTGGCACTCATGGAGATGCAGCTGACAAATGACAACGGAATAATCCTTAGACAATAAATGCTGTTGTGAACCTATAACACAAAACACACAAGATGATGGACGGAATGCTGCACATTGGCAAACATTCACCCCCAGTCACAGATCTGGGTTTAATCCATCGTTATTTTGCTTCACCACGCCACCCCAGTTCAGCCATATGCAAATCAGTCTTGACCCTGTGCCTCATGGGAACAGTCCAGACCGAACTGCCAAGCCATGTCTTCCCTGGACCGAATCAAGCATCCTAGGACCGGTTTCAGGCTATCAGCCTTCATCAGCCAGGATAGCTTGACTCCAGTGGCGTAGTGAGCACGGGACCCACGTCTGGGCATACCCTTCCCACTTAGGGCTGAAATGCAAAACACACAAGATGATGGACGGAATGCTGCACATTGGCAAACATTCACCCCCAGTCACAGATCTGGGTTTAATCCATCGCTATTTTGCTTCACCACACCACCCCAGTTCAGACATAGTCATATGCAAATCAGTCTTGACCCTGTGCTCATGGGAACAGTCCAGACTGAACTCAGCCATGTCTTCCTGGACCGGAATCAAGCATCTTAGGACCGGTTTCAGGCTATCAGCCTTCATCAGCCAGGATAGCTTGACTCCAGTGGCGTAGTGAGCATGGGACCCACGTCTGGGCATACCCTTCCACTTAGGGCTAAATGCAAAACACACAAGATGATGGACGGAATGCTGCACTTTGGCAAACATTCACTCCAGTCACAGATCTGGGTTTAATCCATCGTTATTTTGCTTCACCACGCCACCCCAGTTCAGACATAGCCATATGCAAATCAGTCTTGACCCTGTGCTCATGGGAACAGTCCAGACCGAACTGCCAAGCCATGTCTTCCCTGGACCGGAATCAAGCATCCTAGGACCGGTTTCAGGCTATCAGCCTTCAACAGCCATGGCTTGGCAGTTCGGTCTGGACTGTTCCCATGAGGCACAGGGTCAAGACTGATTTGCATTTGGCTATGTCTGAACTGGGGTGGCGTGGTGAAGCAAAATAACGATGGATTAAACCCAGATCTGTGACTGGGGGTGAATGTTTGCCAATGTGCATTATTCCGTCCATCATCTTGTGTGTTTTGCATTTCGCCCTAAGTGGGAAGGGTATGCCCAGACGTGGGTCCCGTGCTCACTACGCCACTGGAGTCAAGCTATCGTGGCTGATGAGGGCTGAAAGCCCGAAACCGGTCCTAGGATGCTTGATTCCGGTCCAGAGAAGACATGGCTTGGCAGTTCGGTCTGGACTGTTCCCATGAGGCACAGGGTCAAGACTGATTTGCATATGGTTATGTCTGAACTGGGGTGGCGTGGTGAAGCTAAATAACGATGGATTAAACCCAGATCTGTGACTGGGGGTGAATGTTTGCCAATGTGCAACATTCCGTCCATCATCTTGTGTGTTTTGCATTTCGCCCTAAGTGGGAAGGGTATACCCAGACGTGGGTCCCGTGCTCACTACGCCACTGGAGTCAAGCTATCCTGGCTGATGAGGGCTGAAAGCCCGAAACCCATCCTAGGATGCTTGATTCCGGTCCAGAGAAGACATGGCTTGGCAGTTCGGTCTGGACTGATCCCATGAGGCACAGGGTCAAGACTGATTTGCATATGGCTATGTCTGAACTGGGGTGGCGTGGTGAAGCAAAATAACGATGGATTAAACCCAGATCTGTGACTGGGGGTGAATGTTTGCCAATGTGCAACATTCCGTCCATCATCTTATGTGTTGTGAACCTATAACAGACATGGGGTTGATTAATGCCAGATGTTTTGAAAATGGGGGAAGCATTTTCTTAATTAAAAAATTACATTTTATAAACATTTAAATAATTTTTTTTTTTAATTATAATTAAAATCACAAAACAACAATAATTAAAAAATCAAAATTAAATAAAAAAAATATTAAAAAATAAAATGAAATATAAAAAAATAAAAAATAAAACAACTAAAAAGTACAATTATAAAACCTAAAATTCAACAAAATCAAAATTATATATAAGTGAAATTATCCTCTAGCATATAATTTATTAAACTGCTAACTTATTTCTCAACCATCCATGCAAGCTTATGGCAAAGTGCCACACTGGCTGGATGCACAAAATGGCTGCTAGCCAGTGCTGCATAGTCATCAACAACAACAACACTGAGAAAGAAGGCATTGGGAACATAAAGAAGACATGCAGGCCTATGGCAAAAGCACACTGTCTAGCTACACAAAATGGCCGCCAACAACATGGTCAGAACATCAAGGAGGAGGCCTGGAGAACAAAGGAAACATGCAGGCCTATTGACACGGACTATAGAAAATGGCCTCTGACCACATGGCTTGGGGAACAAAGGCAAATGGGGGCCTATGGCAAACACACACATACACAGTGGCCACACAAAGAAGTCTTGGTAAAATAGAGTACACAGCCTTAATTAAGAAATGCCAAAAATGAAAATAAACAGGACTTAAACAACACACATCCTCCAAAGGCATTAACCCACCTATACACTGTTTGCAGGAAAAAACATGAAATACCATAAAAAAAAACATTTTATATTTTAATCCAATACCATCCATGGCCTAATTGATGTTTCAATTCAAAATACACCACAAAAACTGTTGCTTCATGCACCCATGGCTAGGACTGGGCCTACTGGCTGGAATGCCCATTGAGGGACTAGGCCACATTGTGAATTAAAATATTATTGCACATTTTTAGAAAACATGGAGAAAATGTACTAAACTGTGCTACATTTTACCTTTACAAAATAAGATAAATTACATGCAAAAAATAACTTGGCCCCTACTGAAACTGCAAGCCATCCCCACCAAAATACATTTAAAAAATTGAATTATAAAAAAAGAATCCTGGTGCATGCACTCTATCAAACAAACAAAACCTGTATACAACTTTTTTGACTTACTTGTGAAATATCAAATACAAAGTCCATAAATCGAATGGTATATATGCAGCAGACATTAAGAGAGATCATTCCAGATCCAAATCCAACTAAAAAGAGACCAGGAGATGGACAAAGACCTTGGAGGAGCCTGCTAGACAGGAACGGAAAGTTGGAGATTCTGGGGCACTACCTTCCAGTTGAATTTTTTTTTTTTTTTTTAAATGACTCCTTGCACAAAAAAACAACGCCAATGGTCCATTTGAGAAGGTTTTTAACTCCAAATCATAATTTCGGGAAGATTTTGACCCTTCTCGGGGAGAGAATCTTCCCCAGATTGCAGCCGTGGTAGATTTTGCGCATTCGCGTACGTCATAAAACATCCACTGGAAATTACTGGCATGACTGGAAGACGTGTTAGTGAGTACAAAATCTTGCGTGAGCTTGCGGGCAGTTACAAAATCTCATGGCACTCCCAAATGGCTAGAAAATCTCATTGGGAATCGTGAGTGCCAGGCAAGTCACTCCCGCGCACGTGAAAGGACATTTTGAGCACGCCAACAATTTGGCAAACTCTGCAAGCAGAGCAGAGTTTATGCCCACGTCTACTTCTCAACCACTCTCTTCTCAAGGGCTCCAGACAAAGTCATATCCCACTGGCTGCCTTTTTCTTCTTCAGAGATGTCCATAGTCCTCTACTTCCTGTGAACTTTGAATGAGTGAGCTTTTGTTAAAAAGAGAATGGCTTCAGCTCTGTGTGTTAAAAAAAAAGGATTGGTTTCCCTCAAAAAATCGAAATATACATTCTGTGTTCTCTTCTCATTGTCTTTGGATTCAAGATGTTTTGTTTTTAGTACTTCTTTGCCTTCTGGCCAAAGCTATCAATAAAGCCATTATTTAAGGATCGAAAAGGGAGGCTGAAACCTGCCTGAGCCAACTAAGCCCTAGCATGGGTTGTCCTATTGCTATCAGGTACCCCTTTTCCTCATGAAAGAGAAAAAATCTTCCTATGGTGAGAAATGAACTAGTTTCTCTTGGAAGAACTTCACCCAAGGCCACTTCCCTCTGTGAAAACTAAGCAAAAGTAACCCGTTTTTATTTATTCATTAATTTTATCTGTTCATTTATTTACTTGCAAAGCCCGTCTTCTATGCTGGTACAGGGTATTCTGATGCTAACATTGATTTGAGACCACAGAGAGGAAGAGAACAGGAGACTTTTGAGTTTCCGTGGGAAACAGAAATAATCTGCCATGAGTCTATGATCAAAAGAAAAAAATGTGCATTCCTTGGCAGCTGACAACAATAAAGGACATCCACTTTTTCTGGATTGTGAATACAGAGAATAGAAAAAGAGTGGGTAATGGAAGACTTAAGGTGGGTGGCTTGACCCAGCTGGCCAAGATGGCCGTAGCAGCTCGATAGTGCTTCAGTCATCCGCCCAAAAGTCAGCAACAATCTAGGTCGCCTGCCTGCTGTGGGGGCCGCTGTGGTGCCTATGGATCTCCACGTATTGCGGTATGACTCATTCCACTCACTAAACTATGGCATAAATGGAAGGATGAATTCAGGACTTAATGATAAAATGTGGATGCAGGTGCTAGGACACTCCCAACAGGTTTCATCTAACTCCTGATTCAAAAACATCAAATTCTTCCTCCTGCACCTAGCTTATTAAAGTGAATGTCCAATTCACTGTGTTCGAGCTCCTCCTAGCCAAGTGTAGGCTTACACTTCACTTGCGATTACTGATGGCCATATCGATGGCGGCCTGGCAAAGGGTACTGCGCAAATGGGGGTAGAGGAGGAAAATGCCCTTCGCTATGAGGAGGTTGACATCTCTGCCAGCATCACATCTCAACGCAATGGGTCACACTATACACTCAATTCCTCCAACTAGTCAAACAAGATGAAACCCCCAATGCCACACAATGATCTCTCCCATACCCAGGACATGATAGATACTCCAGAGATTGCATGACTAAGTCAATGAACTAGCCCCCATATGCCTGCTTTTCCCTCTTCTGGACCAGTATAGGAGTGGACACCTGAAGAGAACACTCCCCACCCACCCCACCCTCCTTCTACCCTATCACCTGGCCCACATGGTCTCTGTCCGATTATGGCTAAAGCATGGTCTCAACAACTCCTATGCCACTTCTTCACAACCACATACTTGACGCTGCTAACCCTGCATATACTCCCTTCCTTCCCCAGTTCATGTTTACCCCCAGTGCTAATTAATCAACAGCATACACGTAGCACCATCCTGTCTCCTTCACTAATTTCCACTCAGTTCCTCCCACCAATAGATTAACTGATGACTACAAAAGACTTTCATGTATTCTTGATTATAATGTTGTATTCCTTTCTGATATATCGTTTCACTCCCATATTGTTCTGCAACAATCTGTTCTGTTGTCTGCACTGTTTGCAATGAAAACATCAAAGAAAAATATTTTGAAAAAATGGAAGACATAAGGTTCCAGACTGGACAACAAGCCTCTAAAAGCTCTGAAATAATGGAATCCATTTTACTGGGAAAGGCACAGTGTCAGCAGAGGCATATCATGGTGAGCTTGTTCAATGTTTTATTCTAATTAGATGTAACAGAGAAGCCACAGCACAGCAGAGATCAACTAGACTTCCCCCAACTGATTAGCTAAGAACAACCATGTAAAAACAGTCTAGAACTCAGGCAGTAGTGCCATGGCTACCATAGCCAGGACTGGGGAATGAAAAACATCCCTGGCAAAAATGTTCAAACCAACCCCAACTCCTTTCCCTTCTCTCTCTCCCTCTTCTCATCAATCTATTATCCATCCTGCATTCTTTGCACTCTCTCTTCTCCCTCTCTGATCTCTTTCCTTCCACCTCCCTCCCTTTTAATCTCATTTGAGCCTACGGCAATTAACCTTGCAGAACTGGGGAGAGGCACCAGAAGGAACCCTGGGATTTCGAAACCAGCCTCCAATTGCTCCAGCACTCTGAGAAAATGCCCAATGGAATTAAAGGCCAGTCTGGCCCTGAGTATTACCTTCAAAAGTAGGCAACACACAGTATGCTATACACAGTACTGTGAAGGCAATTCAGTTCCTGACTGACAGGCAGTAATATGTGCTAGTTTAACGGGTGAAGTTGTATTTAGCATGAAAAAACATAGTGAGCATTGTAATAATTGATTATGGTTTCAAAAAAGGAGGTATTCTTGAAAACCAAGGGGCATATGTACAAGGAGGTAACGCCACCATAGTTATTTTTTTGACTTTACAACGTTTTTTTTTTTATCGCCGTATTTACAAGTTGCCGCTAACAGCAGTTAGCGGCAGTTTTCAGGTGTAGGTGGGAATTTTTAGGATCGCCACTTCTGTTAGCGATACTTAACGAAAATGAGATGCAAGGTAGGCGTTCCCGTGCAAAAACTGCTGCTAACCCCACTTCACGCTATTTACAAGGAATTCCTTGTATTGTTGGATTTAAAATTCCCTTTTCTATGATGCTTCTGCCGTGCTGTTTTAGATTAGCAGTGTGTGGCTAAATTCCATGTATTGATGCTCGCATTCTGTAACCCGTCCAGTATTCCTCGCAGTATGCAGGCCCATTAGCCAGTGTGACTCCATTTTGTATTTTGCAATTCCTATAAGACTGCCAGTGTCGTGCTCATGCTAGGCCTTAGAATTCAGAATCGCTTGCCTCAGCAGAACATTGCATCTCGGTATATTTTCTGTTCATGTTCAAGGCTGCAACTCAACTTGCTAACAGTATGATTATTTTGCTCTGCATGCCATTGTATACATGTAGTCCTGCTCCCACGTTAAGAGGCGATGACACTCAGCATAGTGACCTTGGACTGCTGATAGTATGCCCATCTGGCAGGTGTTAGCTCATCTTTCTGTGCCTTCTTTGTTCGTGCCCAGCTCAGACCGGTACTTTTCCACCAGGGGCGTAGTTGAAGTCTCCTGAAGGGTTTATCTTGTATTAGTGAAGGATGGAGAGTCTGTCCCTCTCCAGCCATCTCAGGGTGCAGGCGATGACAGGCTCCTCTGCAGAGTACCGGTAATAAATGCTTGTTTGTATTCTCTAATGTCTGACTGACTCTTCATTTGGGAAGGCATGGCAGGTGGTCATAAGTACCCGCGTGGTCCTACAGGGCCACGTCCTTCAGTTGGTGCCCAAACAGGGAACCCACAAAAGGGCCCCCTCACCCGTAACCGGGTTTGTAGGGGCCGGAGTGGTGTCTGGTCGGTCGGGCGGATTGGGGCCCCTTACATATAAGACCGATCTTGGTTCTCGCAGCTGCCCCGCTCTCCCAATTAGACGGATCTTCGGCTATTGGCCCTTGGCTGGGGTCCTGGAAAGGCAAAACCTTGGAGCTGACCGTTTGGTCCGAGGAGTCGGCAGTGGAGAAAAACTTGCTCGACCTGTGTGCACCAGGTGAGTGATTTGGTTCTTAGAAAATGGCGCCATTCTTGGTCGACACGCGCCTGCGGGCCGTGTCCTGGTACAGTCTCTGACTGTCTTGTTTGAACAACACAAGCCGACAGGCTGTGTGTCCTGGTACAGTGTGCGGACTGTCTAGTCTTGGACTTGGTGGGTCTGCGGCCCCCTTGAGGGACACAGAGTGCTTGTGAGCAGCCTGCAAGGCCAACTGGAAATTGGCCTCTTTGTAAAAGGTCCAGGCCACTCACAAGTTCTCTGCCAGGCCAACTGGACATTGGATTTGCTTTTGAAATGGTCTGGGGCTGAAGCCTGTCCTCTTGTATCGGTGCATTTTCCGGACTGTCTTGGGTGCAGTTTGCGAACTGCCTTGCTTGAACGACACGAGTCGACGGGCTGTGTCTTGGTACGGTTTAATACCATCTTGGTTTGTACTTGATGAGTTTTCGGATCCTTGGAAAAGACACAGAGTGTTTGTGAACAGTCTGTCAGGCCAACTGGAAATTTGGCTCACGCATGAAAAAGGACAAAGACTGTTTGCAGACAATCTGCCAGGCCAATTGGTAATTCAGTCTATGATTAAAAAGGTCTGGGGCTAGGGCCTGTCTTCTTGAATGTGGTACAGTCTCTGGGCTGCCTACCTGTCTTGGTGCGGTCTTTTGACTGTTTTGTTCCGGACTGACTTGTGGTTGATTGCTGCGTTTGAGTGTTATGAGGCTTGTGGACCGACGTCGGTGGTGGTGTTTGTACAATGCTTGCTTCAGTGGGTAGCGACTGTACTTTCCGGACAGTGGTCCTGGTTTGTAAACGGCTTTTGTTTCTTTATTTTATTCGTATCATATTTGTGGATGTTGTCTGTCCATTAGGGACAGGGGGTGTATCTTATGTTAAGATGCCTTGTTTCAGTAAGTTTGGTTGTTTTGGATGCCGATGATGTTCTAAGAGTGCGCGGCTGGAAGAGCGCCAGCCCGCCTCTCCGGAGGGTACCCCAAACTTTGACATGTATGTCAAACACGGTATTGACCCTATTATGTTTAGCACATTGTGGAATAAATATACGAGGGACAATACTGAGCTGCAAAAGCCACTTACTGGTTCTTTCGATGAACAGAAAATTAATTTCCTACAGGATAAATTGTTTGCTAAGTGGAGTAGACAGTCTATGTTTGATTCCTTGAGGGTGTGGCAGAAGGAAGCGAAGCAGTGCCGCATGAGGGAAGTGAAGGTGGCTAGAAGGAAAGAGATGCAAACGATTACACAGAAGGCAGTAGCCTATGATAGGGATAAGATAGAGAAAGGCATAGAGCGCGAAGATAGGAGGTTCCGGCTACAAGCTGATAAAAGTTATGTGGGTAGGGAGGAAGGAGACAAACTAGTTGAGGACATTCTGGATTCTCATCCTCCGTCACCCTATGCCCCGCAGCGGATATACCCTATGGTCCCTAGTTCCTCAGCCCCGACTTCTGGGGTTGCTCACTCCAGTACTCCTGGCACTGTTGCATCAGCCCCAGCCCCACTTGCTTCTCCTGTACTCCCGCCAGCAACGGGTAGAGACACCGCCCCTTCCCCTGCACTATCCCTCCCTTCTCCTGACCAATCTCTGGGTTCCGCCTCATCCGCCATGCTTCCCCTTACACCCCCAACACTGACCCCTTATATGATGGTGCCTGTCTCTGCCTCTGCTCTCTCCTCCATGAGCACCACGCCTCAAACACCGTTACCCCCCGAGACCCCTACACGTGGATTCCCTGACACCAATTGGGCAGCAGGGCAGGATCGCATGAAGAAAGTGCTAGTGCGTTCAGCTGTGGAACAGGTGGTAGCGAATCAGGCAGCTCAGTGAGTTCGACACCCGATCTATAGCGTGGAGGATATCTGGAATGTGATGAAAGACTATGAGGCCTTCATACAACAGCATGCCCTTAAGCACATGTCGTCTACTCTGATACAGTTGTGGGAGCAATGCTTTCAGGGCACCGTGCCACAGATTATTTATGACATACGAGACTGAGTATATGTTACAGACATGGCTCCGAATTAAGTTTTTAGTAATGTGACTACACTGGTGGGTTACCGAGGCCGATTACTCCAGAAGGTTCCATTGTTAGGGACACAGCACCCCATGAGGGAGGTCCATCCCATTTATCATCCTGAAATACCGCAATTGCGCGACTCTACCAATTCTGTAATAAGACAGCGAGTAGACGCTCGGTTTCAAGAACAATGGATCTATATGCCTTGGAAAAGGAGTGAGGTCCTTTCCCTAAAAGGTCAGCTACCGCACCCGGGAAAAAATCCCACTGCATATTATAAAGAATTGACAGAAGCTGCCTCCTCGACAGTCATGACGCTGGCTGACATAGAGTTATTCTTTGGTCTGTTGGTACCGGTAGATGTATGGAGGCAGGTCCATACACAAGACCATGTAGCGGAATTAGGGGGCACATTGGAGGAGATTAGAGCTTGGGATAAAGAGCGCAAGCCCGGTGAGAAGCCCAAAGCAGAGTTGTTAGCCTTTCCAGGGCGCATTATTGCCTACATGCACTCCCTTATCCCACCGAAGAGAGTGGACTGGGATAAGTTGACTGCGTGTCGTCAGAAGAAAGACAAGAGTGTGTCCAACTTCTTTACCAGATTTGAAGGGGTGTTCCTAGATTTCACACGCCAGGATTTGTCACAGGAGGGTGGTGTTCGATTGTTTGTGAATAGGTTTGTTACTAATTTGCTCCCTGAGATTGCCGCTCAATTGCAGGCCTCAGAGAGTACTTGGACGACGTCCTCCCCGTCAGTTATATTGAGCATGGCTCAGTATTATGAGCATAGAGTGAATGAAGACAAGGACAGAGTGGAGAAGAAGATGAAAGATTTGAAAACGAGAGTGTTGATGCAGCAGGTTGCAAGAGGAGGGGGTAGAGGACGTGGTTCGGGTTCGGGTCCGCGGGGCCCCAGGTCCGGAAGGGGTGGCTCTTCCGGTGCGCCCGTGGGACCCAACCAATGTGTGTATTGTAAAAAGGAGGGACATTGGCGGAACGAGTGTCCAGAATTGTCGCAGAGAGGTGGGGCTCCGAGAGGCAGAGATTTTAGAGGTAGAGAACGTGGAGCAGGAGGCAGAGGGGGGACAGAGTCAGACAATACGACAGACAATAGGCAGAGCGGGAACTATTTTGACGACCCTCGGGGACAACAGTACTATCATGATGACTATGACCTGGATGAGGTGACGGGGTTGTCTCACAGCTAGGACAGCTGAGGGCAGGGCGAGGGACCAGTTCCGGTGCCTGTAGATCAGTGCGGACCCTATGTCACTGCAGATTTGCAAGGCTCCACTGAGAAATTTCTAGTTGATACAGGGGCTATGAATAGCTCTGTTTCCCGTTCACTGGTCCCGGGGGCAGCTCTGTCTGGCCAAAACAATATTTCGGTGGGTTTCTCAGGCGTGCCGGTTGTTAGCCCCATTTCCAAATCCCTGGCTTTGACTATCGGTCCCTTTACATTCGACTCCCCATTTTTGCTGACGTCAAATTGTGGAGAGAATTTGCTGGGACTGGATTTGCTGAAAAGATTACATGCAACAATATATTGTTCCCCGGACGGTGTTCATATGACTGTTGGTCCACGAGATGTCCATGCCAAACAATGCTTTGCCAAAGATGACCCTCTCCCTCCTGAGTTCCATGAGGTGCCGCGCACATTATGGGCGACGGGTGACACAGAGGTAGGGCTGCTTCAGATCCCACCTGTATCCATCCAGATAAAGAAGAATGCCAGGTTGCCCCGAGTTCCACAGTACAAGATATCCCAGGCAGGAGAAAAGGCCTTATTGCAAATAATTCACGATTTGATTAAGTCTGGTGTAGTTGAAGAGACGGCAGCGAATATGTGTAACAGCCCTCTTCTTCCTATCCTTAAGAAAGCACCTTCAGATTGCCCTGACCACCACCCTGATGTTTATCGTTTTGTAATTGAACTGAGAGAGGTCAATAAAATAGTAGTTCCCCAATACCCTGTGGTGCCCGACATTACAGCGATTTTGACAATGGTCCCCCTGACAGCTCAGTTCTTCTCAGTGATCGACTTAAAGAATGCTTTCTTTAGTATACCAATACACCCTGACAGCCGTCACATTTTTGGATTCCCAATTGCTGCACGGAGTTTCAGATTCTGTCGGGCTCCACAAGGCTATAAAGAGAGTCCTAGTATTTACAGCCAGGCTTTGAAAGTACAGCTGGATTCATTGGAGCTTCCCACTGGTAATGTGCTGCTGCAATATGTTGATGATCTTCTAGTGGCCTCAGACACCGAACAGGGCAGTAAGGAGGCCACAGTTAAATTACTGCTCCATTTGGCACACCATGGACAGAAAGTGTCCTTATCGAAATTTCAGTATTGTCGACAGGTCACCTATTTAGGTCACCTACTGTCGAAGGAGGGTCGCAGACTAACACCAGTATGCATAGCTACCATAACTAACATGCCCGTCCCTAAAACCCAACGCCAGGTATGCGCGTTCCTGGGAATAACTTCGTATTGTCGGCAATGGATCCCTAACTTCTCCCTACTAATGAAACCCCTTCTTTACCTCACCACCAATGATATGCATGAGCCTTTGCCCTGGACACCTGCATGCCAGCAAGCTTTTGAACAATTAAAGACTGCGCTTTGCTCTGCTCCTGTGCTTGGTACTCCTGACTACCAAAAGCCTTTTGTGCTCTATGTACATGAGGCGGACGGTTGCCTGCTTTCTGTACTAACACAGGGTTTCGGTGGTAAGCATCGACCCTGCGCCTACTTTTCAGCCATTTTGGATAATGTTGCAAGAGCGCTCCTGAGCTGTCTGAGAGCTGCTGCGGCGGCAGCGGTATCCACCAGACAATCGGCAGGGCTCGTTCTTGATACTGACCTCACAGTGATGGTACCTCACGCTGTGGACACGTTATTGAACAAGACAAAGACACAGCACCTCACCAGTGCACGTCTTACTGGATATGAACTGACCCTATTTGCTCCGCACATTACCATTAAACGATGCACTACTCTCAACCCAGCCACGTTACTACCCCTCCCATCGGACGAAAAGGACAGTGATGTCCATGATTGCTTGTTTCGAATGGAAGAAGAAACAAAGGGACGGGTAGACCTGACAGATGTTCCCTTATCTGACCCCCAAGGGGAACTATATGTCGATGGCTCTAGTTTCAAACTGCCGGACGGCACTACCACTGCAGCCTATGCAATGGCAATGTTACATACTGTAGTTGAGACATCCCGTGTCCCATACCAGTCAGCCCAAGCTGCCGAGTTAGTTGCCCTCCTGAGGGCTTGCGAGCTGAGTGAAGGACTGACTGTTAATGTCTACACTGACAGTCAGTACGCCTTCAGGGTAGCACATAATTGTGGGTGCCTCTGGGTGGAGAGAGGGTTCCTGACATCTCATGGTCAGAGGATACAGCATGGCCCATTGATACTCAGATTATTATCAGCACTGACTCTTCCTGACAAGTTAGCCATCATCAAATGCAGCGCCCATAAAGCAGTGGTAGATGATGTGGGGAGGGGTAATGCCTTTGCGGACCAAACAGCCAAAGAGACAGCCAGAACAAAGATGAATAGGATCTTTGTAGCAGGACCTGCTAGATGGGTTCCAGACAATGCGATGTTTGAAGACACTGTGGAAAGCGTGAGGGAGATACAACAAGAAGCGACAGCAGGCGAATTGGCAATGTGGGAGGAGAGAACAGGACACTTAGATGAGGATGGGTGTTGGACTGATTTGTCAGATAAACGGAGGTGGCTGCTGCCCAATGCCTATTTTTTCCCTGTAGTCACTATGGCCCATGGCCCAGCACACATTAGTGCAAAAGGCATTTGTAAGTTGTTAGATCCAGTATGGCAGAATAAGAATATCCCTAAGGTTCCAACACAGTTGGTGAGGCACTGTATAGTTTGCTTGAAGCACAATCCTGGAAAGGGCACCCCTACACCTACTGGTAACTTTGCACCACCTTCCTTCCCTTTCGAGGTCATCCAAATGGATTTCATTGAAATGGAGCGAATAAACAATCTGAAGTACGTACTAGTGGTAGTTTGTGCATTTAGTAAGTGGGTAGAGGCCTACCCAACTAAAGAGAATACAGCCATAGCAACAGCGAAGGTACTTCTAAAGGAATACTTCCCACGCTACGGATTGCCACGTGTGATCTGGAGTGACGATGGGAGTAAGCCTGGGCGTAGTTCGCGAAGTAGCGCTACGCAAAGCTACGCAAAGTGCAGTTCGCAGTACGCGAACTACGCGTAGCACTACGCGAACTGCGTAGTGCACTGTTCGCAATGATTGCACAGTGCCGGATGCTTGTCCGCACTGTGCAATCATTGAAAACGGCATCTTGCACAGTGCGAGCTGTCTGTACTGCCGCTCGAGTAGATTTTTACTCGAGCGGCAGCTTTCAACGCGAACTGGTAGTTTCTCATCGCGAGCGGTCGCGAGCATACGCGACCACTCGCAATGAGAAACCTGACCTCCCTGCGTTGAGAATCTCGCCGGGATGTCATTTTGCTTGCTCGCGGTCGCCAACTTGACGTTGAGGACCGCGAGCAAGCAAAAATGACCGCTGCACTACGCCACGCCACGCTACGCGTGTTTGCACTGTGCTACGTGCAATTCGCGTTGTGCGAAGTAGCGCAAACTTCGCAAACTACGCGAGCGTAGCGTAGTGCTTTGCCCAGGGTTAGATGGGAGCCACTTCAATGCTAAAGTCATTGAGATGGTGTGCAAGGGCCTACAAATCACACATAAATTCCATGCGGCCAACCATCCTCAATCGGCTGGCCTTGTCGAGAAGTACAATGGCATTCTCAAACTGAAACTAGCCAAGATTCATGAAAGCACAGGATTGAAATGGCCAGATGCATTGCCCCTAGCACTAATGTCAGCAAGAGTGACTGCACATTCTAGGACAGGATTATCGCCTTACGAGGTCATTTTCGGGCGCCCTGCTAATGTCTGGGGCGTCCCGAGACCTAAACGTTTTTCAGAAATAGAATACCCTCTTTTCATTGATTATTTGTATGCCTTGTCTAAGGTCTGCGTTCTGCCCACCAACAGATATCTGCTGCCCTACAACCATTGCCAGAGGGCCCCGGACATCGGATCCAGCCTGGGGATTTTGTCCTTGTGCGCCAGTTTCAACGAAAGTCCTCTTTGGAGCCGTGGTGGAGAGGCACTACCCAAGTGCTCTTGGCCACTCGGACGGCTGTGAAGGTGGATGGCCGGAAGCACTGGGTGCACGCCTCCCATATAAAGAAGGTGCCTCTCCCACTCCCGTATGATTCCTGGGTAAAGGACGGGATTGCCAACCACGACGGGGAGCTGGTTCTTCGCTTTGCTCCCTTTTCTAATGCCCGGCTGAGAGGGGCTCAGACCGACAAGGAGAGTGACGAGGTTTTGTTAGAGGTGATTCCCCCTGAGGTACAGGCTGCATCGGGTACTCCAGACCCCACAGCACCGAGTCCTGAGTCCCGATCCCCAACAGATTCTGAGTCCTTGCCTTTGTTTGTTGATGAGGAAGTGCCTGGGCACACTAGATACAATCTGTGGCCCCGACGGAAGGACAGTGCACCATCAGGGCAACACAGGAGTTAGGGAAGGACTTGAGTTTCGAGTGCAGGCATTGCGCCTCTGGCGCCTGTTTTAGATTAGAGTGAAGAACTTTGGTGCACTGCCCTGAACACTGGACTGGATCGTTGAGGGTATTTGCCCAGGAGGGAGGTTGCCCTATCCTGAAAGAATGATTGTTTTCAACAAGGGCAGCGATTGTTTTACTGGGTTGCAATTGTGCAGCTCCACCGTGGGAGAGAGAACGTTTGATGAATGATAGGAGCCTGCCTGCGAGGCTCTGAAGGACACAGGGAAGAAGAATACCCCTCTGGCTGGTTGTACAGTGGCTCCGATTTCCCCAAGTACATTTTAGTGATGCATCCCTTTGGTAGCCCCATCCCTGATGAGGGGCAGCCCTTTGCAGCTCCCCGCTCATATTCCCATGGTTCTGTTTGGTCCACCTGGCCCCTTAAGACTAAAATTGTGTTTGTAGTGATAATTTTGCTTTCTCTGATCCTTGTATTTGGCATACTGTTTTTCCTGGAAGAAAAATATCCTGTGCATGCTTGGATAAGTACCACCTCCACACCCCCTGAACATATTATTGGTACTTTAGCCCCTCACAAAGAAGAGCCGTAAGACTTATAAAGATAATGTTTTTATTCAGACGCTGCATCAAACACATGCTGTTTATAATACGACAAACTGTTGGGTATGTGGGTTGCTGCCTTCGGCTACACACAAGAGTGAAAAACTGTTGCCTATGCCTTTATCCTATATTAATAGTTGTGAGGGCTGGTTTACATTGCTTAGCTTAGTCCACCCTTTCTCTCAACCAGTCTCCTTGGAACACAGGGGCACTAGGTCCCGTTCATCAATTACAATGAAAGTGTACCCTCAGCATAGATCACCATATGGTGCTTCCCCTGGAGATAGGCGTTTTGATTGGGTATTCCTGACTTTGTGCCTTAGAGCAGTGAATAGAGGAAGAGAGGTAAATAGAACAGAAGAGGATGGGGACAGGTTCTCGCAGTTCAATGTGACCGAATATTACCAATCTTTTCAAACACGTAATGTCACTAATGATAAGCCCATGCCCTTGGCGGTCGCAAATGTATCGTCTTCATTCTGCGTCTAGGGAATAGGGAGTGTAGAGGTAGGGAACAGTACCTGCAACACGACATCCATATTGAAGATGCCTAGGAGCCCCCCATTGATTCCACCACATAACATTTATTTTATTTGTGGAGACCGTGGTTACGTGTGGTTACCTGAGGGGTGGTCGGGGCAGTGTCATCTCTCTTACCTCCTTCCCCTAGTTTATGTGGCCCCTTCCGATTATCACAAGACACACCGACTACAGCGCAGGCATGCTACAGTTTCCAGAGTCAAGAGAGTTGTCAATCCAGATGATATTGATCAGACAGACACATCTCTACAGCAGTTCACTGATATAATGAAGGGCCTCACACCATGCTGGGGTTCCATATTCAATAGCCGCAACATTAGGCGTTTGGCAAGGGTAGTAGAAGGGGTGATTAACACCACAGCAGATATACTCACGAACATAACCGTTGAGCTCCAGGCTACAAGACTCGTCTCGCTTTGAAACAGAATGGTTCTAGATGTTATCTTAGCTGATAGGGGTGGAGCATGCTGCATCATCGTGAGCAGTTGCTATGTATACATACCAGACACTGCCCCGACTGTCAACTTAGCAATTCAGAAACTACATAAGCTAGCTTCAGAGATCCATGTAGATAACGGTTCTTGGTCTCTCACGGGATGGCTCTGGGGTCTACTAACGTCATGGGGATGGAAGATTCTGCTTGTCCTAATAGGAATTGCAGGTGTCATCTTTACTTGTTGCCTGTGCATCCACTGTCTCCCAGTGTGCTGCACTTACTGTGTTACTCAGCTCACACCAACTCCTAGATCTTCTGGTCACAATAATAAAGTTTCCAAAATGATGCTGCAGGAAGTGTAGTCAATTATGCGCATCGATGAAGGCCTGTTTGATTATTGAAATGCTTGACTTGTTTTTATCTTGCTTTGATCGATAAATGATTGTGTATTGTTCCCTCCCCTTAGAATTGTAAAGACCCTGCCGGCTAGCAATAAAGGTTTTAGCCAACACTGCTAACAGGAGGGTCTGTTAGATTTAAAATTCCCCTTCCTATGATGCTTCTGCCGTGCTGTTTTAGATTAGCAGTGTGTGGCTAAATTACATGTATTGATGCTCCATGTCGCAATCATTGACAGACACGTCTGGAATCCTGATGTATCTGTCAGCGCAAAAGTTACGCCTGCCACTGACGCAGTGGCATCCACAATTGTTGCAGTGAAATCTGATGGATTTCACTGCACCACTCCTATCAGGCTTTGTTGCATGGGAACGCCCACCCTGCATACATCATACCTGATGCAGGTATAATGTGGCACAGGGCTTCACAAGGTCACGCATATGCCTAAATGCGTTACTTTGCAAATATGGCACAACGTGGTGCAAGAATCATACTGCAAGTACGTCAAGAAAATGATGCACTGGCAGGGTGTAACTACCAGAAGGGGCTCATGAATAAGACCCCCTGTCTTTTTCCCCTACGTTGGCGCACAATGGCTGTCATGTACCAACGCAGGCACCCTTGCGCCATGGTGAAAGGGTGAATGTGTTGCAAAGTTCATTGATGTTGTGGCTTTATCTCTTCTCGAGACGTCTGCATATGGGGCTGGACTAGTGGAGGGCGGAAGTGAACCAGTTGGCAATCTTGGAGTGTTGTTTGCCTGGTCTTTTCTTGAGGGGTGCTAGGGTGTCGGCGCAGTTGGAGATCCATCGGTAGAGGTTGCGCACTGTGGTGTTGGCGTCTGTAAGCGTTGGCCGAATGGTGGTGCTGAGGGAGTTGACGGGAAGTTCTTCAGTGGCCTTGATCCAGCTGCGACGGGGAGGGCAAAAATGGCGGTGGTGTACAGTGGGCATGGTGAAGGCGTGATGTAAACAATGATGGTCGGTACAGGAGAGGCCTGTGGGGTGGCTGTAGTTGAAGTTGCCACTGGTGGAGAAGACAGGCTTGAGCGTGTGTCAGGCTATGTGGGTTGGTGTGGTGACTAGCTGCTTGAGTCCGATGTTGGCGAGGTTACCCAGGAGGGGGGTGGTGTTCTGGTCTGTGGGATTGTCCAGGTGGAATTTGAGGTCTCTGAGTAGGATGTAGTCAGTGGATGGGAGAGCCTGGGGTGTGATGAGGTCTACAAAGGCATCAGTGAATGGGGGTTCATGGCCCAGGGGGGCCTGTAGATGAGGGTGCCACGGAGGGTGATGTTGGTGTTGGTCTGGATCTGGAAGTGGAGGTGTTCCATGTTCACCATCGGGACATTAGAGTGCATGGTCATTCGGAGTATGCGTTTTTAGACAATGGCGATGCCTCCTCCTGAGCACTCAGGATGCTCCGTGCTGGTGAATTTGTAGCCGTCATGGATGGTGATGGCGATGTCCTGTCCAGAGCGGAGGTTGGTCCAGGTTTCTGTGAAGAAGGCGATGTCCCAGATTTCAGCTGAGTGTTTGTGGAGGCACCGCACATTGAGGAGGATGCAGTTGAGCCAGTCAGCTGCACAGTTGGTCGGCTGGGCAGCAGGAGGCGCTGATGTGACAGAAGGTGCGTTTGCAGTTTTGACAGGCGCAGGGTGCAAGAGGATTCTACAGTGTTGCCAGATGGCAGGCAGTGTGGTTTCCAGGCAAGGGTTGATGGTGAGGAGGGTGCTGGCATCGTAGCGGTAGAGTGATCGAGAGGAAGGGTCCTTGCTGCTGGGCGCGGTCCAGGGGCAGACGGACACAGACGGGCTTGCCTTTGGCACACCAGTGGTACGCCAGCTGCGCATGGCCTCACACCAGCCACCATTAAGTAGTGTTGCAGGGGCAGTAGACAGCTGGGAGGCAGGACACAAGTGAAGGGACACTGGAGGGGGCAGGGACGTGGGGGGAAGTGGGGGTTGTAAATATATATTTTTAAAATTCTTACCTTGAGGCCGGGTCCCGCGTCTTCTGTTCTCCTGCTCTCCTGAGTCTGCTTCCAGGAACAGGAAGCAGGAAGTCAGGCTCCCTCTCCTAAGCCATTCACAACGCTGCAATGTGACGTTGTGATTGTTCTTGAGCGCCGTGAGACGGCGTTCAGCCAGGGGATGGAGGGGTGGGCATGTACTCCATGCAGGCTGTAATGCAGCATGCATTGCAAACAGGGAAGTTCGCATGACTGCTTTGGGCAGCCTGAGAGGGCCGACCAAACAGTCATTGCGCACTTGAATGGGCACACCACTCCACCCCTACCCTGCTCCGTGAGAAGAGCAGTCCCACCCACCCTCCCGCCCGCAAAGGAATCATAGCATGAGTACATCAGAAAGTTATCATCATATTATGTCTCCTCTTCTAGCATTGCTTGAAAGCAGTGGGGTGACGCTCTTCTGCCATAGCAGATGAGCCACCACTAGGGGTGCATCACCCACAGGTGCAAAGCCTGGGCCCGACTCGACCCCCTGGCCTCCTGCGCTGCATGTCCCACCTTCTCCTCACCTGGACATTGACACGGTGGCACAATCCGCTGCACTCTCTCCAAATCTCTGACTCAGCCAGCAGGAGCCTCAGCCAGGCGGGATTTCACAAGCCTGGGTACAGCAGTCGCCACCATGTCCGCTGGGGAACCTCCCAATGCAGGTGATGCAACAGGGCCCCCTTAGGCTCCCACCACACAAGTTCGGCACAGCTCAGGGGCCTCACCCTCTACAGCTTGCAGCCAGCGCAACATCCTCTGGCCTGTGATGCAGAGAGGCGCGGCCCACCATTGGAAATCTCCTCTGTGCACCCCGGTGTGGTGGTGGTGCGTGGTATGCGATGCAGACCTCCCTACATTGGTGTGCAGGAGCATCTCTACCATTCACAGCTCCAAGGGGCACCAGGTGGTCTTTTCACAGAGGTCAGCAACGTGTCTCAATGCGACCTGGCACACTTCAACACCAGGTAAGGGTGATCGCAAATGCCTCAATATCTACCGCCACTGCCCAGCAACTCCAGAGCACCTCCACATCCCACTCCGGGTCCCAGACGCAGGTCCAGCAAGGCCTCCTGGCCCCAGGGACTGTCTGCGCTTTCAAGGTTTTGGGTGCCATGGTGCTGCAAGTAGTGCGCAATGATAAGTGATGCATCACTGGTTTTGCCCAGCGATGCACCTCTTTTCGTGATTGTAGCCCTGAATTTCCTCTTCCCCTGGGACTCTGGCTGGTCATCCTTGGGAAACAACCATTACAACGCAGTCATTACAACGTACTACCTTTACAACGCAGTCATTACAACGCAACATCCTTTACATTGCATGCCATTACAACGCAGCCAATACAACGCATGTCACTACAACGCATGCCATTACAATGCATGCCACTACAACGCATGCCATTACAACGCATTATAAGGTAAGTAATGGGAAATAGTCATTTTTACCCCTACACTATCCAACACTTACCCAACTGTTGCACTCACTGGATTGGGAATAGTGATTTTTACCCCTACACTATCCAACACTTACCCTACTGTTGCACTCACTGGAGTGGGAATAGTATTTTTTACCCGTACACTATCCAACACTTTCACTACTGTTGCCCTAAAACTATTATGCGTTGTAATGGTATGCGTTGTAATGGAATGCGTTGTAAGTGTAGTTTCTGAAAATGCATTGTGATGGCATGCTTTGTAAAATCATGTGTTGTAATGGATGTTGCGATGTAAAAACTGCGTTGTAAAGGCATACGTTGTAAAAGTTTGCGTTGTAATGTGTCCTATTCGTCATCCTTGCTGTTGATGGGTTTGGGAGGGTCCATCTGTGCTGCACTTGGCCCTGGCTGCTCCATTCAGCATTCCATTGGTTTTGTTTTCTAATTTTCATTGGAGGTGGACTTATAGGCTAGTTTTGCCTCCTCCAGAGGCAAAAAAAGTCAGGGTGGGCTGACTAACGTGAGTTTTTTTGCAACTAATGGGTCTTTCGTCAGTTTTCGCCTGCTAACGTAAGAATTTGTATCGCCTTCACGCTAGTGTTAGCGGCAGTTTTCATCACGGCTACCTGAAACTATTGGCATGTAGCGACATATTGTAAATACATCGCTAACAGGGCGATAGTTTTTGGTGATTGATGAGTAAGTGCCTTCTGTGAATACCAAAATGAGTAATTACTCATTTTGAGTAACTTACTCATTTTGGTATTCACAGAAGGCACTTACTCATTGATGAGTAAGTGCCTTCTGTGAATACTAAAATGAGTAAGTGCCTTCTGTGAATACCAAAATGAGTAAGTGCCTTCTGTGAATACCAAAATGGTAGTAAGTTTAGGATATTGTCTTAAGTTAGTTCTGTGAATCGGGCCCTACATTTTCATCAGCCTTACGCAACATACATCACCATGTAAAAATATATGTGATTTCTTAATAGATGTACACCTTCAAGCCATCTTTCCCAAAATACATACCTCTGTGCATATTTAAGCAAACTCAAAAGTCCCAAAGTATATATAGCTATGTGCAAGCACAATAACTATATTTCACCATTTAAGCATATGTGATGGGGTCATATAAGTTAAAAACCACATTGACAAACACTTCCCAATATATACCTAACAAGTATTATTTCTTTGTAATTCATATACACGCAGACAACATGTTCTTAGCTTTTATTTCTCACTGTACTATTCCTGTTAAATAATGTTACTAAGAGTACTACAAGTCCCAGAATGCAAATGACAGATGTATCTATTCTGCACATGATGTTTAGACATTTAAAACATTCTTAGTTCCTCATTGCAACTTTCCACAAAACTATACTTTTACTTTTCAATAAAATACACAATGTAAAAAAAAACAGTCACTATTTCATTTTTCTCTTACTTCCCAAATCATTCACCACTAACCTCTTAAACACATGTTTATCTCATATATTTTTTCCCATTACTGTGATACTCCTTTCAATCAAACTCCCATATACATCTTCATTTCTAATGCACATTTTTAAAATAATTACAAAGATATATACATACCACTGAATTCAGTTTGTGGATTAAATTGTTGTTTTAGCTCTTTCTGCATAGTTTGGACACTTAAGATTTGTAAAAACTGAGCAAAAGAATGGTACACCACTCTCACACTAAGCAGGTGTAAAATGGCAACCTCTTCAACTTTCCACTCTATCATCATGAGAAAGGCAGCAAATTAAATCACGTCTTTCATTTTAAACTGTTGCATCTCCACTTGTGAATGGTTAGCATCTGTTAACCTTTTCCCACTCTTTCAAAACGAGGTTCCAGTCGCTGCATTTGCACGATGTTTTCACGATCATCGCAGAATCATTGCAAAAAAAATGGGAGGTCAAACCGATATCTAGCTTCATTTTTCTGAAATTTAAATACAACATAACAGTTTATTAGTTGGAAATTAAAACGTGCCATTACTTACATTGTGTCGTCACTCCTCAACTTAAAAAAAAAAATTCTGTCTCCTTAACACCCTTCCCCCCAATACAGACTTAGCTCAGTGTACCTAGCAACCCAGTGGAACCAGTAGGCCACAAGTTCACAGCACATTCTAGAAGGAACATGCTGCTTCCAAATAAGATATAGCAGGTGTGCTTTACTCCACACATTCAAAATCATATCCATGTCTGTATTACATTTCTTTTCTTAAACAATTGGCAATAATAAGACTTCCAACACACTACCTTATTGTATTCACTTTCATGCTGACAGCATCCAATAAAATATATATTTTTTCTTTCTTTTTTTTTATAACACCTCCATTTTAACTGCTTTTCCTTTGGAAAAGTACCTCATTCATCTCCAGCCTGGAGTATGGATTGTGGGTCACAGATATATCTGTTGGGCAAAAGATGCTGCAAAAAAGAGAGGTATTGACAGGGACTTGGGTTTGCCAGATGTGCAGATTACTTGGTTTGCCCAGAGAGGGTTAAAGTTTCATCAGTTGCTGGCTTTGGTTAAATCCATTGTGGATTCCCAAACTCCTCACCTCATGATTGGGCACTGTGGTGGCAATGACCTAGGCACATTGACTGGGGTAGGGCTGGAAATCCTAATGAAAGAAACCTTTGCAGAACTGATGTCACTTTTCCCTCACACTGTGCACTCTAATATATGCCAAAGACAGAATTGGAAGTGGTCAAATCAATTCTGCCCAGAGATTGACAAAGCCACGAAACATGTTAATAAAACTGTTTCTGCATTCCTCAGAGACCATCGTATGGGCTGTATCTTTAACAACAATCTGCGTTTTGACATGCATGGAATTTATGGAAATTATGTTGAGCACTTTACAGATGAAGGAAACGGGGTGTTTCTAAGTAACAAGAAACTCTGCATCCGGTCTTATGTGTAGCAGCCGTATAACCACAATCAACACAATGGCTCTTGTCACAGCCACCATAGTACCCAAAATATTGTGAAGTGTTTTTCTAAAGGTTTTTTTTTCCTTTAGTTTTTGGGGATCTTGACGATGATGTCCCGATCTCCATGGAAATGTTGCGAAAACGGAAAACAAAAGCAGACATTCAATGGCCACCTACACACCTAAAAATTTTTTTTTTTTAAATACATTCTGAACATTGGCCTACACACATTACTGTATGCATACTTCTTTCAAAGCATGTTTAAACTCATATTTTTGTACTAAGTTTCTTTAAAAACCATCTTTCAGACCTATTTTCCATTTTCGTGGTTATTCGGTACGTCGTTAACCGCGACAATCGCACCTTTCCCATAAAGTGACAACACATACATGCACACACATTACAGCATTCTACACAGTAGAGGTTTACTACTGTACAAATCAAACTCATATTTTTCTAGTGTATTTCTAGAAGAGCCATCTCAAAAAATTACTTTCAGTTTTCGCTGTGACTCTGGAGATCGCGATGACATCGCTCATCATGGGCCCCGCGGTTACATCACGAAAGCAGAAAGCAAAAGCAGGATTTCAATGGCCACCACCACATTTAAAAATGATAACTATATAATTAATTCTAACCACAGCAGTAGATAACTCACTATATAAATAACTCTATTAAAACATTTATCAGAATCTCAATATCTCTATAAGAATCCACATTAATGATTCACCAATATTCGCAACAACATTGATACTCGCGATGTCCCCACAATGGTACATGGGGGCCCATGCTGGGGGTCGCGGTGTCATTGTGAATATCGCACACAATAAAAAAAATCAATTTTGGACACATAACTTGTGTCACTAACACCTCCATTTCTCAACCATGTATCTCCACCCTGACCCCTTATGTGGGCTTTCACACACATTTTCAGCCCCGGGAACCATTCCCGATAGATAAAATGGTGGCCGTAACTTTCTATTGAGGTTGTGTCCAGTCATTCAGAGCTTTCCCGTTGGTGCATGCATTCTTGATTCATTCCAAAACCACAGTAAAATATCTGCAGATAGAGATATCACTATAATTTTTAACTTACATTTCTCAATATCTACAGAACAGATTTACACCAAATAAGCAAAAGGCACTTCCTTAAACCGATATCTACCTCCCTGCCAAATTCAGTAGTTCCGGCTGTGGAGGTGGATAAAGGGTTCCTATGGGAATTAACATTACAAATGCAACCTTATTTCATGCCCCAAACTCTTGTTCCCCACTGCACGGATCACCCCGAAACTTTCCCAATCAATAGTACCCACTGTGACACTTTTGGGCAAAATGTTATGCAGAACGGTCAAACGACGCCAAAATTATAGCCAAGTCAAAAAAGGCTTTTCCTATGGAAACTAGGTTGAAACTATGCCCAATGGGAACAGTCCAGCCCGAACTGCCAGGCCAGGTCCTCCCTGGACTGGAAACAAGCATCCTAGGACCGGTTTCGGGCTTTCAACCCTCATCAGCCAGGATAGCTTGACTCCAGTGACATGGAGAGCACGGGACCCACGTCTGGGCATACCCATCCCACTCGGGGTGACAAATGCAAAAAGAACAATTGATGGACAGAATGCAGAACAATGCCATACATTCACCCCAGTACAAAGATCTGGGCCTAAATCCATCATTTTTTTGCTCACCATGCCATTCCAGTTAGGACCCAGCCATATGCAAATCAGTCTTGACCCTGCGCCCAATGGGAACAGTCCAGCCCGAACTGTCAAGCATCCCGAAACCGGTCCTAGGATGCTTGATTCCGGTCCAGGGAAGACGTGGCTTGGCAGTTCGGTCTGGACTGTTCCCATGAGGCACAGGGTCAAGACTGATTTGCATATGGCTATGTCTGAACTGGGGTGGCGTGGTGAAGCAAAATAACGATGGATTAAACCCAGATCTGTGACTGGGGGTGAATGTTTGCCAATGTGCAACATTCCGTCCATCATCTTGTGTGTTTTACAATTCGCCCTAAGTGGGAAGGGTATGCCCAGACGTGGGTCCCATGCTCACTACGCGACTGGAGTCAAGCTATCTTGGCTGATGAGGGCTGAAAGCCCGAAACCAGTCCTAGGATGCTTGATTCCGGTCCAGGGAAGACGTGGCTTGGCAGTTCGGTCTGGACTGTTCCCATGAGACACAGGGTCAAGACTGATTTGCATATGGCTATGTCTGAACTGGGGTGGCGTGGTGAAGCAAAATAACGATGGATTAAACCCAGATCTGTGACTGGGGGTGAATGTTTGCCAATGTGCAACATTCCGTCCATCATCTTGTGTGTTTTGCATTTCGCCCTAAGTGGGAAGGGTATGCCCAGACGTGGGTCCCGTGCTCACTACGCCACTGGAGTCAAGCTATCCTGGCTGATGAGGGCTGAAAGCCCGAAACCAGTCCTAGGATGCTTGATTCCGGTCCAGGGAAGACGTGGCTTGGCAGCTCGGTCTGGACTGTTCCCATGAGGCACAGGGTCAAGACTGATTTGCATATGGCTATGTCTGAACTGGGGTGGCGTGGTGAAGCAAAATAACGATGGATTAAACCCAGATCTGTGACTGGGGGTGAATGTTTGCCAATGTGCAACATTCCGTCCATCATCTTGTGTGTTTTGCATTTCGCCCTAAGTGGGAAGGGTATGCCCAGACGTGGGTCCCGTGCTCACTACGCCACTGGAGTCAAGCTATCCTGGCTGATGAGGGCTGAAAGCCCGAAACCGGTCCTAGGATGCTTGATTCCGGTCCAGGGAAGACGTGGCTTGGCAGTTCGGTCTGGACTGTTCCCATGAGGCACAGGGTCAAGACTGATTTGCATATGGCTATGTCTAAACTGGGGTGGCGTGGTGAAGCAAAATAACGATGGATTAAACCCAGATCTGTGACTGGGGGTGAATGTTTGCCAATGTGCAACATTCCGTCCATCATCTTGTGTGTTTTGCATTTCGCCCTAAGTGGGAAGGGTATGCCCAGACGTGGGTCCCGTGCTCACTACGCCACTGGAGTCAAGCTATCCTGGCTGATGAGGGCTGAAAGCCCGAAACCGGTCCTAGGATGCTTGATTCCGGTCCAGGGAAGACATGGCTTGGCAGTTCGGTCTGGACTGTTCCCATGAGGCACAGGGTCAAGACTGATTTGCATATGGCTATGTCTGAACTGGGGTGGCGTGGTGAAGCAAAATAACGATGGATTAAACCCAGATCTGTGACTGGGGGTGAATGTTTGCCAATGTGCAACATTCCGTCCATCATCTTGTGTGTTTTGCATTTCACCCTTATTATATGAGCAGGAGAGGAAATTACTTTAACTGAAAATGGTCTTAGATAGAAAAACTCAGGCACTACAAAGTAGGAAGACCACCATCTTGTTTAGGAATTATTAAAACCCTTACCATGCCAACATCAGAGAAAATGGTGTTGTCCTTGTATGGCAGGGACAAAAGGAGAGAGCTAATGCCAAACATACTGTCTTCATATAACTGGCATCTATGATCTTCCATACCACCATATTCTTTCCTTCAAACTTTTAACACAAAATGAAATCCTGGACCATGCTCAGTGTAGGCCCACACAGAAAAAGTAGACTGGGCATCAGTCCTTCCTGAATCCCAATTGCACCTCCTTAATGTCTGCTGTTGTGGAACCAAATAACTATGCCTTCCCATCGCAAAAATTAAGGCTGCTCTCCAGTGAATTCTGTCTGTGGATATCATATCAATCAAGGTTGGTAACACCAGCCTGGTAGTTGAACAAGTGCATGGCTGATGATATAAAAACTCATCTATTAGTCTCCTCAGCTAAATGCATTTCTAAATTTATCATTACCCACTAAAGCACTGGGGTTTGGGTGTCCTTCTGGGGTCTTGCAGTAATACATTATGTCATTTTAGATGCTTTGATGCATTTTAAATATCATGAAATCTAGTTTGAGTCTAGCATTTTACTCACTACCAAGTACACAATAAAAACTTGCACATAAATTGTGTGTTTTAACTAATCTGAGCTCAAATTACTTGAATCAGTATGTTATAAAATCAAAAGAAGATATGCATTTGTTTTGAATTGATGTTACAAATTTGACTCTTTTACCAGATGGTGATCAAAATGTTATGACCTCTCATATAAACTGTGATGATAAATAGTATTTTATTCTGGAAAAAGGGTTCACATAGCTCTGATGTGTAATTTAGAAATTGATTTTTAAAAGAGGATATGCTGGGGAGTCAAAAGTTCAATAGAGCTAGAAATGGTGCCCCAATTAACTGCTTGGTTAGTGGGCTTTTCTAGGTGTGTTAAATTTGAGGGGCTCCTGTGCACCAGAAGAAAGGATTTTCCTATAGGAGTTCTTATAATTAATAGCCGCACTTAGGAGAAGGCCTCTAAATTCACTCCAATAGCACCAATTTTTCAAATAAATATATATAGCGAAGGCCCAGATTGACTCACACATCAGTGAAATGTCACCAAAGTGACTCAAATCTGTGCAAAGAGTTTTTTAAGATTTATTTTCCAGGGTAAAACTTCATTTGTAATAGAAAGTAGCTCTAAAGTAACAAAAGTATCACTGTGCACTCTGTGGCACTACTATGCGACAACCAATCCAAGGAACTCTTTTTTAAAAAAATATATATTTGTATTGATTTTTTTGGGGGGGAAACATCAAACCAAGGAATTCTTCACCATCGTCAGAAAGTTCACCTGCCTATCAGCTATGGAAAATGCAATCCCCTCCTCACAGCAACTCTACGACGCCCTCTCCAACCACTTCCACAAGAAGAGAGCAACCATCTACACAACCTACCGCCAACCTCAATATCCAAACGACCACTACTGCCAACCACCCACTCACCGCATGAGAACATCTCACTAATGGACTCCATCCCCTTAGGAACACACAACGATCCATGCCCCCGCCGACTCTCTAACCTCGGTAGAGCTGATATCAGCCACCAGCTCACCACCATCCTAAACAACTCCATCACCACAGCCACCATTTGTGATACCTGGAAATACACAGAGGTTAGACCCCTCCTCAAGAAACCCTCTGCAGACCCCAGCGAGCTCCAGAACTATCGGCCCATCTCACTGCTCTCATTCCCCAACAAAGTCTTGGAGAAGGCCATCAACATCAAACTCACAGAGCACCTGGAAAGGAACAACCAGCTGGACCCCTCGCAATTAGGTTTCAGAGGCAATTACAGCACTGAGATAGCACTCATTGTAGCAACAGACGACATCCGCATCTTGCTCAACAGCGGAGAATCAGCTGCCCTGATCCTGCTCAACCTCTCAGCAGCCTTCAATACTGTCTCCCACTACACAATCATGGATCGAATGCGCCAATTTGGAAACACAAACAGTATGCTCAGATTGGTGGTCTCCTTTCTCACGGGTCACACCAAGAGAACCCGTCACTGCTCCTTTATCTCACAACCCAAGCACACCATCTGCGGCATCCCTCAAGGCTCAACCCTCATCAACATTTGCATTACACCACTCACTGATATCATTAGATCTTACAACAGCAATATCATCTCCTATGACACACAACTCGTCCTCTTACTCTCAGCTGAGCCCACCTTGACGAAGACCAACTTCCACACCTCAATGAAGAACGTCACAGCCTGGAAGAAGAACAACTGCCTAAAGCTCAAACGGACAAAACCGAAATCCTGATCTTCGGCAGACACACTGCACTCTGGAATTACTCCTGGTGGCCATCGGAATTCTGACCTACCTTCAAGCTGAAAGACCACATCTGCAACCTCTTCATCATCCTGGACAGTGAACTCTACATGAAACATTACGTCATCACCATCTCCTCAGCCTGTTTCCACACTCTCTGCATGCACTGCAAAGTCTTCAAGTAGCTCCGCGTCAGCACCAAGAAAAAAGTAGTGCATGTCTTCATCAACAGCCAGCTGGACTATGGGTATGTACTCTATGCAGGCACCACCACTGAACTCATGAAAAGACTCCAGACTATCCAGAAAACAACAGCCAGGCTGATCCTCAACCTACCAAAGAGGACCCACATCATCAAAAACCTGAAGGACCTTCACTGCGTCCCTATCCAGAAGAGATGCCAATTCAAGCTTTTGACCCATGCCTAGGAAGCCATCCACGACCAAGGACAAGCTTACATGAACCACAACCTGAATTTTTTCCGACCACCAAGGAACTTCCGCTTTGCTCACCTCACTCTCGCACTGGACATCACGCATCCGCTTCTCCAGAGAATGCTTCTTCTCTCATCTCACCGCCAAATCCAGGAACTCCCTTCCCCTCCACCTCTGCACTTCACCCTCACTGACCCATTTTCAGAAAGGGACTCAGGAATTAGCTCTTCAACTAAGACCTGCAGCACCTGAATACCCTCTCGGGTGATAAGCTGCTCTATATAAACACCTGATTGATAACCACTTGATTGATTGACTCTGCATGAAGGAGGCATTCCATGGGTGCTACATGGGCATTCCTATGCAACCTCCCATGAGTTTTGACAGAAATCTTCCTCAATTAACAGGGATAGATAGGGGTTGCTCCTCCATACACACCTCGAGGCAGGTGTAAAGTCAGGGCATATTTCAAATTTCTACCAACGTTCCAAACTTGGGATGTGTGCTGCATTGTACAGTACACATATGAAATGGAAAAACTAGTACATTTTGGCAAAGCTTAATATTTTGTACTACAAGGGTACCGTTCCACTACAGACATCTTTGTACTACTGTGGAGGGTGTGTATGTGGCAAAGTCAGCCTAAATTGCACCATTACTAGAGGACAGAGCAACACTGCCATATCCCAGTAGATATGGCACTGTCCTGCACTTTTCCTTTCACGTGATTTGCCAATAAGTAGGAGATGAATGAGGTCTTTAAACAAAAGCTGCAGGGTTCAGAGACACACTAACATGCCAAAACAATCTTTCATTTGTGAATTAACATACTCAAAGAAAAGCTAAAAGCAGGCAAAGAATGAAAATAGATTCAATAAAGAAGACTGACGTGTGTACTACTATCCCTGGATTATGGGCATGTATGATTCTGAAAAAGGCATTGAATATTATACATTCAAAAAATCATAAAATGTATGAACGGATAAACATTTAAATATATTGTATATAAAAGCAATGCAATAATGCTTTACATATAAAAGCATTTTAAGAATATATGTGTGTAATAAAAAGCAAACACGCCAATATATTTGGTTTCTAAACAATACTACTAGGTGCAAAATATAAAGAAATCAAAAAAGGTACAAACTGTCCATTTTGTCATACTTGCCTTCATTCCATCTCAGAAAAGAAGAAACATGTTTTCTTTATTAGGCTGGGAGATGACTGGGCAATCTGTTGAATGTTTCCCTATAGATGATGGTGTCATGTAATCAACATAGTGTTCATGAGCCTTTTCTGCAATAAATGGACAGTTTGCAGCAGAATGTTCTAAGGAAAAGCGTCTTTTCTTTTTTGGCTTGGCAGTGAATGCTGGTGAAAGAGGTTGACTTATGCACTGGACATATCTTGGATGTGCATGCTTCCCAGGGACCAGGGATGGTGGCACTGCTTGTGAATCGATTCCTGTCAGATTAGGTTTTCCAGCATTGATGGTGTCAGGGTCTCAATGCATTTCTGTTCACTTGGATGACCAAATTGTATATTGCTGGATGGACTGTTTTCTTTTCTACTAGATGAAAACTCAGAATGCCACAACCACTGATCAAAAGGATAGTAGGAAATCCTACAAAACACTTGAAAAGAAGGAATGATGGAATAAGAAATTCACTCAGAAGAAAGTATTGAAACCATCCAATATGTCAGCTCAATGGTGTTAAAAATGTACACTATGCCAGTGGTGGTTGATGAGTTGACGACAGTGTACACAAAGTCTGCAAAGTGGGTGTAATTATGGGTATGCAGGAGCTTTTGAATCTGTGATGCAGAACAGAGTGTCTGCAGCCATGTTTCCCTTTGCTGAGCTTAAAAGAAACCCTTTTTGTATTAACACTGTAACATGTTTATTCAGTTCATCTAAATGCATATTATCAGGGTCTATTTGAGGCCAGGGGATGTTTTCAATTACTCCTCAAGGAGAAAGATACAAGGTTATTACTCAACACTTTACTCTGGTACAGTTAACAAATATGGTTAGCCTTGGGCCATTCCACAACAACATTTGTTAGTCAACATTAAAAAGGAACAGTTGATTAGGATTGTATGGTGGGCTGAAATGGATGAAACAGTGAAAGTGATAATCTACAGCTCAGAACTGGCTTCAAAGGGTCACAAACTCTTTGTAAAGTGATCAAGTCACAAAGGAGTGAATGACCTAGAGGGAATTTGCATTCAGATGTGCCTATGATTGCTAGATTATATTGAGTGAGGCAGGATAATTCAAATGGTATCTCCCATACATGGTGAAAGAGTTATGCATTTTTACATACCAACCCAAGGCATTGTATTTTTTGACTTGTGAAAGTGTAAAGTTGTAATGGGAAGGGATATTACTCCATGTGGGAGCCAGGTGATAAGTTGAATTTCGGTTGATTTTCTGCTATAGAAAATGGGGCTCCTTCCATTTGTTCTATGCTTAATAGTGTATAGATGACCTCTCTCTTAGCCATGGTTCTTTGAATAGATGTCAAATTATACATTTTAAACACACTCTTGTTTATGAGCTACCAAGGTAATTTTTCCAAATTTTAGTGTTTGTAGTGCCCAATTTATCTGAATAATTGCTTGGAAATTTGTCTGTCCATCCATTTTGGAGAAGTATTAAATCCTCTTTTAGAAGATCAAGTGTTGAAGAAAATATATGATTCAGGGAATACACTATTTCAGAGAGCATTTGTATATCATTGTGTATAACTTTAAATGTCATTTACAAAATGTCTTCATTAGCTTTTCTAATTCTCTTTGCACCTTTTTTTCCGAGTAGTTTTGCTCTTCATTGCCAATCAATCAGTATTTGTAGAGTGCAGCTTCTCACCCTGGGGGTATCCAGGTGCTGAGGAGTGGGGAGCCTTAGTTGAAGAGCCAGGTCTCAAGTCCCTTCCTGAAGTCGGCGAGTGTGGGGAAGGTTTGGAGGTGAAGCGGTATGTCTTTTTAGGACTTGGCAGCAAGGTAAGAGAAGGAGCACCCTCCACTGCAGCTCTGCCAGATGCCGGGGACATTTGAGAGGGCGAGAGAGGAGGATCAAATTTGTCTGGTCGGCTGGTGCAAAGTCAGGGGACGATTGATTTAGTCAGGTTCGGGGTTGTGGAGGGCCTTGAAGGCGTGGGTCAGCAGCTTGAACTGGCATCTCTTTGGACGGGGAGCCAGTGGAGGTTTCTGAGGTATGGAGTGAAGCTGGTCCATTTGAGGAGGTCAAGGATGAGTCTGTCTGCAGTGTTCTGTATAGTCTATAGTCATTTGCAGAGGTGGGAGGTTGTCCTGGAGTATAGAGCGTTTCTGTAGTCCAGTCGACAGGTGACAAGAGATTGAGTCACTGTTTTCCTGGTGTTGATGGGGATCCATGTGAAAACCTTACGAAGCATGTAGAAGGGTGTGGAAGCAGGAGAAGGCTACTGAATTGACCTGGCGCTTCATGGAGAGATTGCTGTCCAGGATGATGCTGAGGTTGCGGTAGGGGCTGGTAGGGGTAGGTGAGTGACCAAGTGCAGTGGGAGAGGCGTTCTTAATGAAGATGAATACTTCCATCTTGCCTGTGTTCAGCTTCCAGCTGTTGGATCTCATCCAGTCGGCGACGTTGGTCATGGTGATCTGGAAGTTGACTCTGGTTGTTGCAGTGTCTTCCGTGAGAGATAGGATTAGTTGGGTGTCATCAGCATATGATGTTGAGTTCATGGGTATGGGCGATATCAACCAGTGGAGTCATATAGTCATTAGGGGACTCTGCAGATGATGCTCTTGGGTTCGGAGGTGAAAGGCGGTAGGTAGATTTTCTGTGTGCATGCGTGAGGAGGGAGGTGATCCACTTTAGGGTGTTTCCTCTGATGCTGATGTGGTGGGAGACTCTGTAGAAGGCCGCTGAGAGGTCAAGGCTGAAAGATCAGGGGGGCAGTCTTAATATGGTCGAAGATGGATCTGATGTCAGGGGTTGCAGCTATTAAGGCAGTTTCTGTGCTGTGGTGAGAGCGGAAGCCAGACTCAATCAATCAATCAATCAATCAGGGGTTGGTGAAGTGCGCTACTCACCCGTGAAGGTCTCAAGGTGCTGGGGGGAGGAGGGGTGGGCAACTCCGGATCAGTCAAAGAGCCAGGTCTTGAGGTCTTTCCTGAACGTGTGCAGGCTCGGCGCGTGCCTGATGTTCACGGGGAACTTGTTCCAGGTCTTGGCTGCAATGTAGGAGACAGCTTTCCTGCCTGTTCTGTTTCTGTGGATGCGGGGGACCTCTGCCAGGGCGAGGTCGGCGGAGCGGAGGTTCCTTTTGGGTATGTGGAAGGATACTCTCTCGTTGAGGTATTTGGATCCGATGTTGTTGAGGGATTTGTAGGCGTGGGTGAGGAGTTTGAAGGTCACCCTCTTCTCAACAGGGAGCCAGTGGAGGTCTCATAGGTGTTGGGTCATGTGCTCCTGGCGTGGTGTTCCTAGGACGAGTCTGGCTGCGGTGTTCTGGATGGTTTGGAGTTTGTGAAGTAGAGCTCTGTTGATTCTGGCGTATAGGCCGTTGCCGTAGTCCAGTCTGCTTGTTATGAGCGTGTGGGTGACGTTCTTTCTGCAGTCTGGGGGGATCCATTTAAAGGTCTTGCGGAGGATGCGCAGGCAGTTGAAACTGGTGGAGGCGACGGCGTTGATCTGGCGGTTCATGGAGAGGGAGGAGTTGAGGATGATGCTGAGGTTTCGTGCGTGGTCAGTCAGAGTGGGTGGATTCCCGAGGGCGGAGGGCCACCAGGTGTCGTCCCAGGCGGAGGTGCAGGGTCCGAGGATGAGGACCTCGGTCTTCTCTGAGTTGAGCTTCAGACAGCTGTCTTTCATCCAGGCTGCCACGTTCTTCATTCCTTCCTGGAAGCAGAGTCTGGTGTCTTCAGCGTTTTTTGTGAGTGAGAGGATGAGCTGGGTGTCGTCGGCGTAGGATACAATGCTGAGCCCATGCTGTCTGACGATGGCGGCGAGGGGGGCCATGTAGATGTTGAAGAGGGTGGGGCTGAGCGAGGATCCTTGGGGTACGCCGTAGTTGATCTCGGTGAGTTCGGAGAGGAAGGGAGGGAGTCTGATCCTCTGGGTTCTGCCAGAGAGGAAGAATTGGATCCAGTTGAGGGCGGTTCCCTGTATCCCCGCGTCGTGAAGTCTGGCTGCGAGTGTGCGGTGAGAGACGGTGTCGAAGGCTGCGGAGAGGGCTAGAAGGATGAGGG
This sequence comes from Calotriton arnoldi, assembly GCA_963921515.1. Taxonomy (NCBI): domain Eukaryota; kingdom Metazoa; phylum Chordata; class Amphibia; order Caudata; family Salamandridae; genus Calotriton; species Calotriton arnoldi. The sequence continues at coordinate 30,252 of CAWUFW010021417.1, read as the reverse complement.
CCGCGGTGTGTCCCTGGTCGAGTAGCATGCGGATGTCATCAGTGGCGGCGAGCAGGGCGGTCTCAGTGCTGTGGTTGCTGCGGAATCCCGACTGGGAGGCGTCTAGGATGGAGTTCTCTTCGATGAAAGTGGTCAGCTGGGTGTTCACGAGTCTCTCGGTGACTTTTGCCGTGAAAGGGAGGAGGGAGATGGGCCAGTAGTTTTTCAGGTCAGTGGGGTCAGCCGTGGATTTCTTGAGGAGGGGTTTAACCTCCGCCCGCTTCCAGTCGTCTGGGAAGATACCAGACCTGAAGGAGGCGTTGATGGTCAGTCCTAGTTCGGGTGCGATGGCGGCGGTGGCCCTGTGGAAAATGTGCAGTGGGCAGGGGTCCGTTGGGGCTCCTGAGTGGGTTTTCTTCATGGTAGCGGTGATGTGTTCGACGGTGGCGGAATTGCAGGTCATGATGGTCGGCTTATCGGAGGCATTGGCTGGGGGGTGGAGTCCGGCGTGTGTTCGCTGAAATTGTCGTAGAGGGTCTTGATCTTCAGATGGAAGTATGCGCTGAGCTTGTCGCAGAGTTCCTGGGAAGGTGTGACGTCCGTGGCTTCGCTGGGGGGTTTAGTGAACTGCTGTATGACGTTGAACAGTTCCTTGGCATTGGTCGCGTTGGTCTGAACTTTGTCTCTAATGAAGGTTTGTTTGGTGTCTCTTATGCGCTGGTGGTATTCCTTCAGGGCGCTCCTGTGGTTGTTCTGTGCTTCCGTGTTTTTCTGGTTTCGCCAGGATTTCTCTAGGCGTCTGCAGGAGCATCTGGCTTCTTGTAGTTCTGTGGTGAACCAGGCGGCCTTCAGAGGGCGTTGTTTGGCGGGCTGGCAGAGGGGTGCGAGCTTGTCGGCGCAGCTGGTGATCCAGCTGTGAAATTCTGTGGCTGCGGCGTTGGTGTCGGTCGTGGCACTGGGGGGGGTCCTGGAGGAGGGTGTTGATGAGGTGTTCTTCTGTGACCTTGCTCCAACTCCTACGAGGCAGTCGCGGAGCGGGCTTGGGTGCGGTGGTGGTGTTGAAGGTGAAATGGACGCAGTGGTGGTCCGTCCAGAGGGGCTGGGTGGTGTGGCTGAAGCGGATGTTTGTTCCTCCAGCGAAAATAGGGTTGAGGGTGTTTCCAGCTCTGTGAGTGGGCATGTTGACCAGCTCCTTCAGTCCGAGGTTGGCAAGGTTGTCGAGGAGAGTGCTAGAGTGAGTGGCGGACTGAGTGGCGTTGAAAATGTTGTGCCCTTCCAGGTGCTCTGTGAGCTGGTGGTTGATGGTGGTTGATGGTTTTCTCAACGGCCTTGGGTGGGAAGGGGAGCAGCCAGATGGGTCAGTAATTTTAGAACTCGTCTGGTTCATCAGAGGGTTTCTTCAGGAGGGATTTCACCTCCGCATGCTACCAGGAGTCAGAGTAGTTGGCTGTGGTGATGGATGAGTTGAGGATGTCCATGAGGGCGCTGCTGATTTCCTTCTGTCCCAGGTTGAAGGCATATTGGCACCGGGGTCTATCAGTGCTCCAGAGTGGATGGCGGCTATGATCACTGTGGTGATTGGCATGGTAGGCAGAGTCCATTCAGTGAGGTGGCTGTGGGAGTTGCTGGTGTGAGTCATGAGATGGGCTAAGTCGGTAGGCTGCTGGTCAATGTTGATGTATATGTCTACTATATTATTGTGGAAGTGTCTGCCAAAGAGTTGCATAGGATTTGGGAAGGGTGAATTGTGGTCTTCGTTGTCAATAGGCAAGAGAATTCTCTGATGATGCTAAAGAGTTCTTTTGTGTGTTTGGTACTGGCTTTGATGGGGGTGGATAGGGCATCCTTTTTGGATTAATTTAGGCAGTGCCCGTAGTTTCAGAGGGCTGAATAGTTATAGGTGTATATCTATAATACCTGGGGTTCTGTTATTAGTTAAAAGACCAGGAGTTTTGGAAAGAAATTGATACATATGCCAGTATAAATGGGCCATAGTGCTATATCTTCTGGGCGTAACTTAGTCAAATATATGTACCATTCTGGATCATGTCATTAAAAACAGCATGTGTAATGTTTACTCTTACCTGCCAATTTAAAAAATTGTGTTGAATTGACTTTTGGAGTAGAGGTTTTTGTAAGTCCCTTGCAAACCCAAATCCCAAACAAGTAGTCTGCTGGATTATTTTATTCAGGAAAGGTATTTCTCTGGGTTATATGTATGCTATGACTCGGGCTTCTTTACCTTGAATATTCTAAAATTAGGTTCCTCCAATACTTTTTTATCAATATTTTTTTCTATTACTCATATGCTTGTAAAGCAAGATTTTAAATTCATTCTTGTAAGTAAATACGTTTGTTATTAGTATTAAGGTTCTTTGAAACTCTCCTGATTTTTTTGAATAATAAAAAGTTGAAGGGTCTAACCTGTCAGCAATGTTGAAATAAGGGAATGTCCTCAAGAAATGTGGGTGACTATTTCAAGATGGTTCTTGGCAGTGTTCTCACTGTGTGTAATTGTATATCTCTTGGGGATAGCTAGTTGTTAGTTCTGTGTATGTAGTTATGGCCAAAGTGATGATAGTAATACATTTATTTATAATTATCAGCATTTAAATAAGAATTGTCATTGTTGAGGGCTGGCTTAGCTTGTAGATCTAACATCATATATTTTTACCATTTAAATTTTCAATTTATCTGAAATGGAAACAAGTATTATTATGTTATCCATTGCAGTTTTAAAACATAGAGGATCTGCAGTAACTCTGTAAGTTCCACTATTTGATAAATAATGTCTCTTAAACCATGCTATCCAGCATAGAATGTGTGGTGATGTTCTCAGCATACCAATTTTGTCGCACACTGTGAGAAGAATAATGCCGTTGGAGTTCTCGAAGCACAGTTTTATCAAGAACTTAGGGGCATATCTACAAGAAACTAATGCAGCCGGGTGCCACAAGTCATTTTGCTGCGCCGCGCTGCGTTAGTTTCGAAGCACAGGAATGCGACATATTTACAACAATATGTGGCATCTCTGTGCTTCCCCCTGCGCTGGCGCTCAAATTGCTGCCATGCGCCGGCGCAGGCACCCTTGCACCAGGATGCAAGGATGCCTGCGTTGTGGGGAGATTGTTTTTGTGCAGGAAGGGGCACCTTCCTGCACGAAAACAATAAATTGAGGTGATTTCCTCTTCCAATGTGTGCTGTAGAAGGCAGCACGCATTGAAAGAGGAAAAAACCGAGGAGAAATGAAAAAATGTCTCCTCGTTGCACCTTGCTACGCCACCTCTAGGGTGGCGTAGCATTCTGACGCATTTCCAGATTTACGATTTCGCGTAAATCTGGAAATGAATCAGTGGACATGGGTGTTGCGTGGGAACACCCACAGCAACATCCATGTCACACCCCTAACACGCAAAGTGTTGCGTGAACAGGGGCGATATTTACAAGCACAGGTTAAGTCACGCAGGGTGACTTTACCTGTGCTTGTAAACATCACTCAGCAGGCTGCGCCACCGGTGCGTCACGCAATGTGATGCACCGGCGGCGCAAGAGGCTTGTAAATCTGCCCCAAAATGTCCATTCAGTAATAACAAAACAGCAGACAGCATAATGAGCCACATTAAAAGGAAACACACTCCTGTTGCGATCAAGAAGCAAGACTACGATGGTATTAGATACCTGTCATCCAACCAACAATAAGAAAGGAGCAATCAATTGTGCTGAGTGACTGTTGAGTGTGTTAGCAAATCATCTATTTCAAAGTCAGAGTGATTTTCATAAAGTGTTATGAAAAGGAAAAAGCAATACAGAGAGCAGTGAAGAGATATATAATATACTTAAAGCAGAGACCAAACAAGTGAAAAAATGCCAAACACAATAAATGAAGTCAACAAAAGTCAATCAAAGTATATACGTGGGACTGCTCAGAAATAGCCATAAGGCTCATGGTAAGGAGCTTAACATACAGCTGCCTAAAACTGAACTTGGAGAAGACCGACGGTCCCTCCCCCACGGTGTGGGACAGCTCCTGGTGGCACCCTGCCCTCGGAAACCCACCCACCCGACGGACCACGCCCTGAACCTCGGCATCACCCTAGACTCCTCCATCACCATGACCCACCAGATCAACGCCATCGCCTCGACCTGCTTCATCTCCATCCGCATCCTCCGCAAGACCTTCAAGTGGATCCCCCACGAATGCAGAAAGACCGTCACCCACACTCTCGTAACTAGCAGACTGGACTACGGTAACGCCCTCTACGCCGGAATCAACAAAACCGTGCTACACAAGCTCCAAACCATCCAGAACACTGCAGCCAGACTCGTCCTCGGAACCCCACGACACGAGCACATGACCCCGCACCTACGAGACCTCCACTGGCTCCCCATTGAGAAGAGAGTAACCTTCAAGCTACTCACCCACACCTACAAATCCCTCCACAACATCGGACCCAAATACCTCAACGCAAGAGTCTCCTTCCACATACCCAAAAGGGACCTCCGCTTCACCGACCTTGCCCTGGCAGAGACCCCACGCATCCGCAGAACCAGAGCAGGTGGAAGAGCCTTCTCCTACATCGCAGCAAATACCTGGAACAAGCTCCCAGTCAACATCAGATGCTCCCCCACTCTGCACATCTTCAGGAAGAACCTCAAGATCTGGCTCTTCGACTGATCCGGAGCTGCACCCCCCCCCACCCCCAGCGCCTTGAGACCCTCACGGGTGAGTAGCGTGCTTTATAAACCCCTGATTGATTGATTGATTGATGCAAACATATAATAATCGAAGCATGCAAGCCAAAATTATGTATATTGATGAAAATAGTACAAAGGTTTAATGTGCAACAACAGTAGGACCTGAATACAAGGGAACAGGCATATAAGAGGGAAATATGAACAGAAGGTCATTAGGCCATCAGAGTTAGCTCTACACAAAATAGAAAAACAGAAAGAAAATAACTCAAGGGCATCATTTTTATCAGTATTGCCTCAGTCGGGGTTCATATTAAACCACAGCAGTAGTTGGGACTATTTAAATTGCCAAAATTTCACCATCAAGTTCCTCCATAGAATCTGGGACTTGGTGTAAAGCTGAAGATACAGTGGACTTGAGTGTCCCAGGATTGTGACTCAAGTTATCAAAATCATTGGAATCTTTCACAGGTAGATGCTCTAGATTGGGAAAAGGTTGTTAGTCTCTACTGTGAAGGTTTCTTTGTGTCACAGGTGGTCTGCTCAACAGAGTCGGCCACATAATGCTTCATAATGTGATTAATAGACACATTTCTGTTTTGTTTGAACCAGGCAAGGGAAGCAAAATGACAGTTTGTGTACCTTCTACCCCCAGAAAACTAGAATGAGTGGTCTGTAATAAGGCTCAAATACTTGTTTATTGGAGATCTTTCATTGAACTAGATCGCCTACTTTGGGTATGCACCCATCAGCAGCTTTAAAGACATTTTCTGTCCTGATGGCTGAGTCGGAATGCTTCAAATGAGACAGCTTATCTCTGACCTCCTCGATGCTCTACTAAACAGTTAAATGGTGACCCAGGTTAAACATCTGTTCTTACCCTCCCTTTCCAGTATCAGGTATACAGATAGATATTTTGAGTACTATAGAGTATGGCCACCTAATAATCTTCTAGGAAAATTATATAAATTTCTCTGGACCCCTTTTACATTATGTAGTCAATTCAGCCCTGTACTTAACATCCTAGCGGTTAAGGCTTGTTTAATCATACCATTGGCACTCTCTATTAATCCATTTTTTTCTGAGCGAAATGTGAGTAATACATTCATATTGCCTGAGCAAACACAGTATCCCTGAATTATAGGTAGGACAGCAAAGCGCCCCTGAAACCAATGATATGAAGTGTGGGACAGGAGAACCAGGAACACTACAGAAGAAACCGGCCGAGTCCTTATTTCTTTCATGTGCTATAAGTAAAAAATGATAACCCATCAAGCAACTAATGCAGAGCCAAAAGAAAACAATAAAAACCTCAAAGCAATATATATTTATTAAATCACAGTCAAACTTTTCACATCCAATGTGTATCTATTCTTTGCATACAGACATTTACATACTTTGTCATTATATCATAAAATAACAAATATACAGTGGTACACCATTTACAAACTAATACATTCCAACCCCTCCCTCCCTAAAAAATACAGTTGTCAAACACAATCATTCACCCACATTCATTCCCCAGTCATTCCCTTGCAAACTATTAAAAAGTATCTCAACATTATCAGGGACTGAACACTGAAGTAGACAATATATCTGTTATTCTTCATCAATTTTCAGTCCTTTAGATACATAGCTTTACAAGTATTCTTTGTTTGATACCATTTGATAAACATATCTATACAGTTATATGTGCAATAACCACCTTCTTGTGTCTACCACCCCAATACTATAATCAACAGTATCTGTCCGATCACCTTTTTGATTTCAATATCTGTCAGACCACCTTTTGGTGCTGATGTGCATTTTAGGTGCCTACCCCATGATATGTACACTTCCCTTAACTATATTCTTGGGGTAACCAGAGAAGGGGTGGTAAACCTACATTTTGAAGTTATTATTGCACAGACATATGCCCAACTTGCATCAAAATTTAGGTCTCATCTAAGACTAGAAACTGCCCTGAGGAGAGTGAACTGCCCATGGCCCAGAGTTTTGTTATATTTTTCCCATACCAGGTTAATTATAAATCTTGTACTTTTAACATTTTGTACAACATAAGTGTGTGTATGTGCATTAATTCCTATAATCTAACACTTTTTCATAGGATCTGTCAGGTTTTGAAACAGGGAAGAACGGGGTATTCATTGATGAACTACAAGGCACTATAATACACTGATATTGTGACTGGCCTAAAATATTTGTTGTCACGCCTTTCATCTGGATTCAGTGGATATTTAGCCTGTATTTGGGCTTCACTCTGTAAAGGAGTGACATGTGGAATAGAATTTTTATACCACCCTACTTGATTTCTGAAGAAGGGTGGAGCCTGTTTCAGAGCCTACTCCCTTGCATATATTTCCCAGATGTTTTTAGGAACTAAAGAGGAAAATGCTACTTTTGTTACTTCCTCACCTCTAGGTGCATCCCTCATTAAGTCTGGACCCAGTTTGTCTTCTGCAACTATGATGCCATAAGCATCATATGCCACCTTAGACTGTATGTTTACATCATAAACCCTCTCTGGAGGATTTAAACATCTATCTAGGGTTGCAACCTGTAGGTATTCTGGAACTGGATTCACCACCAGAAACTCTTAGGGGAATATGTACAAGCCCATATTGCCACCACAAAGTCACTATTACCGACGTTGTGGTGGTGATAGGGGCTGCGCCTTATATACAAGGCAGCGTTAAGCCATTTAAAGTGGCTTAACGTTGCCTTGTAAATAAGGCCCCCTTTCATGCTATGTTAGCGTGAAAGGGGTGGGCAGTGGGTATTGCGGTGGGCGTTCCACAGCAACAACCATTCATTTAGGCGCTGCCCTCTATGTACAAGGGTGGCATACATAGGAGGCACCGCCAAAATTAATACCAGGAAAATCCTAGTGTTAAGTTGGCGAAACAAGGAGAAATACATGATTTCTCCTCGTTTTTGCTTTTTCCAAGTGTGCTGCCTTGTGCATCACACAAGGAAAAAGCAAATTGCCATGGTTTGTTTATGTACAGGAAGGTGTCCCTTCCTGTACATAAACAATCTTTTAAAAAAATGCCATTTTGTCACTTTCATGTGTGCTGCATGAAACAGCACACATGAAAGTGACAGAATGGCATTTTAGGATTGTTTATATTGTGGCATATTGTGGTATATTGTGGTATATTGTGGTATATTGTGGCACCTTCCTACACATAAACAATCCTCCCCTGCACGCAGACACCCTTGCACTATGGTGCAAGGGTGCCTGCGTTGGCGCTAAGTTGCTAAAATTAGCAGTGTTGCAGGGGGAAATGCAAGGCTGTACCACATTCTTGTAAATATGGTGCAGCCTTGCATTTCAGAAGTGGCAGAGAGAGGCGTTAAGCCAGGAACACTAACTCCTCTCTCCGCCACCTCATTGTACATATGGCCCTTAGTGAAACTGGTGAAGTATAGCTACTTCTTCATCACTGTCCAGGAGTGCTGTGGCCCATGGCCCATTCCACAGAAGTTTCCAATAGTGTGCAAAGCATTTTGTTAGACCTGTCAGTCTTAGGGTGGTCTTCCCCCAAACCTTTTGCCTCTACTCCATTTTGCTGAACATATTTTGTTGGCCTTAGGACTCTGCACACTTCACCACTGTGCTAAAGTGCTGTGCTCACTCCCCTAGAACATGGCTAAGTTGGCTTCTACCCATTTGTCATATTTAATTTTCTTGGAGGACCCTTGTAGAGTGATATACCATATACCCAGGGCCTGTAAATTAAATGGTACACATGGGCCGGCAGCACTTATTGTGTCGCCCACTTAAGTAGCACTTTAAAACATTTCCCAGGCCTGCCAATGCAGCCCGAATGCTGTTTTAAACTGCCATGTCGACATTAAAGCTCGCTTGCCAGGCTTTAAACTTTCCTTTTATTACATACAAGTCCCCCTAAACTAGTCCCTAAGTAGCCCTAAGGGCAGGGTGCTATGTAACTAAAAATGTGGGCATGTACTTTTAAGTTTTACACGTCCTGGTAGTGAGAAATTCCTAAATTAGGTTATCACTCCTGTGAGGGCTACCTCTCCCATAGGATAACATCTGCTATTTTTTATTACATTTTTTAAGCTGTGATTCCCAAATGGGACCTGGTAGCTAAGTCATGTTTGGTGTCTTTGGAATTGTATTGAAACCCCCTATTTAATGGTAATGTTGGGTTTTTGATTACAATTGTAATAATTCCCCTTTAGGAAAGTTAGCATTTTTCTGCACTTAGCCCTTTGTGCCTGTAGTTTGGCTTGGGTCACATAAGTGGGTGTAACTGACAGACTATGTGAATTCCTCCCAGACAGTCACACAGTAGAGGGATTGTATGTGCTGAATGGACCATTTGCTGGCATGTTGGGGGAGTGTGAAGCTCAGCACAGCCCCACTTGCAACTGAATAGCCTGTGCTCTGCCTTCACACAAAGGGCCTACTGTTCCCACATTGCCACTGCAGCCAGGTGAGAGCCAGGTAAGGCAGGAAATGCAATGTACTTCAAACCTACTGTCTAGAACTTCTCCCACCTTCCAGAACCAAGGCACCAGAGTTTAAAAAGGGGACTTCAGACACCAACACTTCAGCACACTTCTGGACCTGTGAATACTCTGCCAATATGCTGCTAAAAGGACTGAAACTCTTCTGGACTGCTGAACCTGCTGCTGCCTTGATGAACTGCTTCCATTCTAACCTGCTGCCCTCTTGGCTGCAGAAGGAGAACTGGACCTGCAACTTCATCTTAATCCCAGGGCTATCAGAGTGACACCAAGGGCTAGTCTGCTGGCCTCCTGATCTGAGCATCGGGGACATAACAGGCTCACCAACATCCTGCACAAGTGCTCAGCTGAAGTGAGTTTCTGACTGTCAAGAGATGCCCGTCAGGTCTTGGATCCTTGGTGTGGCTTAGAGAGCTATATTTAAGCTTTTGTGCTCTTTGCGACCACAAACGGGCCAGTTAACACCAAGACCTCACCTCTCACACCACAATTCAATGTGAAGCTCTGTCAGCCAGACCCTTCATGCTACAGCATTGATCGCTTGCAGGGTATGCCAACGCAAAGCTCTAGCAATGCCTGTCTGTGACACCTGGCCTGCTCTTCACTCTACTCAGGCAGCCTCCCATGATGCTCTCCCTGCTACTCTTCTACTGCAAATGGGACACTTGGCATAGAATAAGAGAAGGTAAACCTGCGAGTCTAACCTGGAAACTGTGTTGCAGAAGAAAGGGGGTGAAAAAGAGGTACAACAGGTGCTCACTTGAGAAGTACCAAAGATTCTATAAACCATAGGCCAAGTAAACGCGGTGCATGCAAGGAAGGAATGTTCACCCAACATTCACAAATTAGAGCCCCTCTCAAGGTTCCATAATAGCTTATAAAACTCCCAAAGGCACACACAAAATTATATATGCAGCAATTTTAGTCCTAATAATATAGTCTTTGAAAGATAATTTTTCTTCAATCTTACTCTTTGCAAGTACTACATTGCATTCCCAAGGGTTCTTCACAATAGCTAACACATGTTTTGTCTTCATCCCGACTTCGTCAGGGCTCTATATCACAATTTCCCAATGTAAGGACAGCAATTTATTCAAGTAGCACAATCCACCAGTTTACCCATATGGTTTGTAATACTTGAATAAATTGATGTCCTTACATTGGAAAACTGTGATATTGTGCCCCTTCAAAGTCATGATTATGACAAAACATGTGTTGGCTATTGTGAAGATCTCTTGGGAATGCAATAAAGTACTCGCAAAGAGCAAGATTTAAGAAAAATCATCTTTCAAAGACTATATTATTACGACTAAAATTGCTGCATATATATTTTTGCATGTGCCTTTGGGTGTTTTATAAGCTAACCTGGATACTGGAGCTAATTTGCTCTCCTTCGCCATCAGCCTGAACTTGTGACTTTGACCGGGAACAGCTTGACCAGACGTTCATAGTTGGTGTTTTGCTGCTTTTCGGAGCTATTCTCACTAAAGTCTTCAAACATTCATAACTCCAGCACTACTGATTTTGGTGTAAAATAATCTATTACAAAGTACCTATTTATCTAAATTGGGGTAGGATGTTTCCCTGTTGTGTTTTCACTTCACTTGTTTGTGTTCTGCAAATACTTTCACATTGCCTATAATTTAAGCCTTGACTGCTGTTTGTGCCAAGCTACCCAGATTTAAGCACGGGTTAATTTAGTGACTTTTTGTGGGTCACCCTGCATGGGACTTTGACTGTTGCTTGACTAGGATTCACACCTCAGTCAACCAACAATCCAATTTTTCACCATGTTTCCTAGATAATCCAGCTACTTTCTTCTTTGTTAACTGCGTTTCGGTGTTGGAAACTTTTTCTTCCTTTTTAATATTAACCTAAGCTTCATGTCCTGATCTTCTTTTCTGCTTGCTATATTCTTCTATTCTGCAATGCTCAAACCGTTCACTCATTTGAGCCCTTCTACTCTCAAAGTCCTAAAAAAATGGGAAGAACTATCAGAATAATGATACTGATTCAGCTTTTTAATTTTATCATGGTCCCTCAAATTGTAACCACCCATACTATATTGATGGAGATTCAGACTGTTTGTTCTGTTTCATCCTCAGATCCTTATTCATTTTAGATGTAGTTTTTTCTTTATATGAACCCTCAATTTTGCCTTTTATTTTGAGATGTGGTTTGAAGGCTCATGATCCTGGAGTGTTAGGTCCACAGATGTGTATGTTCCAGAAATAATTGTTTTTAACTCTCATTCACGTTCTTATACAGGAATTGCTGCAAGTGCTGGGAAATTACAAGAGCTGCTGCTTCTCTGCAGATGTTACTCAGAATAATTAAAGAAACTGTTTCAAAATTCATAATTAATTTCATCACTAAAGTCAGACCTCTTTGTTCATTTGGTAATTGTCTTAATACATCGGGAAGAATGACTAATGAGGGAGTACTGTGCGCAGTAGTCTAAATACATGCTAACCTCCCCAGTAGTTGCAGTCCTCTACAAGTAGCACAATCCGAAGGGGAAGACCCATAGTTAGGATTCTGAGCTTGTCTTGGAGTGTTTTATGAGGATAGATCCCTTCTAAATAAATGGACTTGCAAGCAATCCAGAAGGCAATTTCATCTTGTTTCACAGGCACTTTGCCATTGACAACATTTATAGTCTGTGGGATGACTGCCTGTTTGGCAACCTGCCCCTGTGGTGCCGGTCAAACGGGAACTGCTCTGCTTTCTATATTCTGCAGTACAAACTGTTTGAATTGTCTATACAGAAATGCTATTTGATTTAATAATATTATAAACACTGCATGCTGTAATTGCTGTGGATTAGGTAGAGATGTATACCCCGCCAATACTGGGCCAGTTGGCTCATTCATTACTGAGAGGACCTAGTCTGACATTCTGAGATATGTGGGATAAGTGACCACCAAACCAATTTTGGTGTTCTTCATAGGTCAACGGAATGTCTAAGTACAGATTTGACCTACATTGTGAGGGCCCAACTGCATGTGTACATGTGTGAAAATGCCCTTCAGCGGCATCTACAGAATCAAACCTAGCAGTTAAAATTATGAGTTGTATGTAGTATGTGCATTGACCACAAATATTAATAAATCCCCCTTATCAAGGAACTGGAGATGTTGTATAACTGCTGCCCTGTAATTTACTCCTATTGCCACAGGAGTTGCCATTTAGTGAACAAATTCAATAAACATAAGATTTACAATGCAGAAACCACAGATTTGGTGTCTTTTTAAATGGGTCCAATGTATAGAAATGTTTAATGTTTTTGATTTCAGTTCCTGAACTGCAATCATTTTATGGGCATTAAAGAATCTAATAACTTATTTTGAAATGAATGTGAAGACTCAGAAGATGATGAAGGAATCATCAAACATTATTCATTTCATACCACAGTGACCATTTCGTTTTAGGTAGACTAACTACATGCACTTGTCTGCACCAAAAAACAAAATGGAAAATGTCTACCACATGAACCATGCACAATTTTCAACTGATTTATGATAACTATCACAGAAAAGAAGTTATTAAGCTTTCTTTTCTGTAAGACAAAACCCAGCCTTCCAGCTGCGCTCTCCATACAATACAATACAATATATTTGTAAAGCGCACAGCTACCTAAAAAGATGTCCTGGCGCTAGCGTTGTGTGTGTCCGCGAGCTTCTGGGGCAGAATCAGATCATGATTTGCCATCCTCTGTCAGGCTGAGCCAAGATATCTTAATGAGGTGTGAAGTTGCCAGCTAGAGAGACAAAGGATTTCCCATGGGAGGAGAACTGAAGCTGCAGAAGCTACAGGCAGCAAGGGGAGTAGAGTGGCCAACGTGGTCTTCAAAAGGAGAATGACAATTTAGGCCAGCACAGGCTCACCTCCACATTTTGCCACCCCAGTCACACAGGAGCCCCTGTAATTAGATTAGGGAGAAGACTGGAAGGGAGTGTTAGGTAACCTTAGCTACGCCAGTGGGTTGGCGTAGCCTTATCTAACCTCCAAGGAGAGGCTTTTCCCATTTTGGATTCTGAAAGAATGGTGCTTTCTGGGGCAAGAATATGCCACACTTTGGAGGAAGTGGTCATGCACCTGGGTGGCACCCTGCTTCACATTGGTCAGGGATGCCCCCCGCTTGATGCCCAGAAACACTGCATAAATATGGAAGAGTTGCCAAGCAACTCAGATTTGCTGACTGAAACTACAAGGAGAAGAAGGACTGCCCTGCTGAAAACCTGATCTGCACCCCAAAAGTCTACACCCTGAAGGACTGAACCTGCTGCTTATTCTGGAACTACAGCCCAAAGGACTTTACCTGGCTTCAAGAAGGATTAAAGAGTGGACTCCATGCAAGTTACAGGTTAACTGAGCCCACCTGCATGATCTCCACCAAGACATTCCCATCCTGGTGTGCGTCCAGTGGACTTTTAAGGATTTAAGATAGGTGTAATTTTAGTCCCAACATCCCAAGGACAATCTCAGAAATTCTAGTCATCCTGGATTGGTGTTGTGGATATTTTGAACCTTCAAGGAAACCTTCTGGAAGAAGATTCAGAAGTTTGGGAACTTTTGGGAAAAATGCTCCATAAGGTGACCGAATTGACATGGAGAGTCAAGCTGGCGATCTTCAACCACGACCAGGCCTGGACTTCAGGTTCTCCCCACAGAAAGCTTTGTGGCATAAGACTTCTAGGAGTTCACCAGAGCCATGCAAGCAAATTATATTGACGTGAATCTAGTTTGAAGAGGAGCCCTGCTTGAAGTCGAGAGAAAAAAACTTCAGAAAAATAACTAAGTGCATGGGAAAAATGTTGATGTAGGTCGCCCGCTTAGTGCATGCGACCAGGGATCCATTCCGATTGACCTCAAACTTTGACTTTATCCTGGGCAAGCGCAACCAGATGTCCCAATTTGGCACTACTGTTTTTTAAGCACTAGAAAGTGCTTATTCTTTAAAGATTCCTAAATTGGATTTTTGTCATTTTAATGTCTATTTGTTCATAAAAATATAACCTATTTTTGTAAATTGGAGTTAGATTTTTTTGTGTGTTGTGTCTTACTTATTTAATGTATTGATTTTTTGAAAAGCTTTACAAACCTGTCTCCTAAGTTACCGCTGCCTGCTTGTTGCAAGCTACCAAGGGTTAAGCCAGGGCATAATCTAATGAGACCTTGACTGTCCCTTTTATTATGTTTGTGTCCCTCTTAGTAGTGGTAAGTCACTACTTATCACTACTAATAATCTACTTTCCAGCAATTCTGAAAAGAGACATTTATTGTTTCCTAAATCTAAGGGCTTTCAGATTCCAATTTTACATTATTTAGACTCAGAAACACCAAAAGCCATCCAAAAAGGCAATCATTGAGAGTTACCTTTAGGAGAAAAAAAGAATCAACAGCTGATCAGAATATTGGGAGCTATCAGGCACATGCATCAAGGTAGGATTTTGCGAGTCCTTAATTGCGATTATTAAGGAATCGCAATTAAGGACTCGCAAAAGCCTATGCATGTAGGAATCGCTATAAAAATAGCGATTCCTACACATTGCTTATTTGCGACTCGCAAATTGCGAGTCGCAAATAAGGAATGGCTTCCCATTCATTCCTATGGGCCTACAGGCCCATAGGAATGAATGGGAAGTGCATGCGCAATTTGCGAGTACCAATTGGTACTCGCAAATTGCGCATGCAATTTCAAGGTGCAAGGGTGTCAAAAGGACACCCTGTTGCACCCCTGAAATTGATCTGTGCACAGATGATGCGCACACACATGTCCCAAGGACATGTGTGTGTGTAACCTACAACTTTGAAAAATGCACTTTAGTGCATTTTTCAAAGTTTTTGCAAATTACCATCAAGTTCAACTTCATGGTAATTTGCGCCCCCTAGTAGCGAAATCGCTACTTCAAAGTGGTTCTTGCATTGCATTTAAGGATTCCTTAAATGCTATCGCAATTTGAGAACTCGCAATTAATTGCGAATTCTCAAATTGCGAGTGCCTTGAACCTTGATGCCATTTTTGCGGGCGCAAACGGACGATTTTTGCGAATCGCACCGTTTGCGCTCGCAAAAATGGTTGATGCATGTGCCTGTATATTCCTTACAATAGGTCTCCTTTTAAGCCATATTGACTATATTTTTGATCATTGAGAGGTTTATGTAGCTTTGATAACGCTACCAAATCTGAGGTTAATTCTGTGGGATCTCTCTTCCAATTTAAACACATTTATCAATACATTTAACTCCTACTCTCTATAACATAACTGTGTAATTAGATAATCATATGTTAAGGAAGCTTTTCGAGGTCTGAATCACCCAGGTGCTGCCACAGTCAGTAATAAAAGTAATCTGAAGTCAAGCTCAGATTCCCCAAGGCTGGTTCCCACTAGTCCTAGGTGCAAAAAAAAAGACAAACAGGAAGACAAAAAGCTATTCAACATGCTGATGCAGCCTTAAGATTAGGAACTGTGCAGGGAAGTACCATGTGACTAAAGCGAATCCTGTCCTCTCAGAAGCACAAGCACTCATTCCAGTTAAAAACCAAGCAAAACAACAGAGGGCAGTGTTGAAGATTATCAACAGCATAAGGAAAAGGATATGTAAGTAATCAATCAGTCAAATCAGTCAGTCACTAAATGTATTATTTCATAAAAACACAAAAGAACAACAAAATATACAAAATAGCATACAAAGCACAGATGATTCATAATGTAACAGCCAGCTAATATGTGTAAGTGTACAAGTGTAGTCTATCATTCTTAAGTTCTACCATGTTAATAATCAGGGGTACGATAATGAGCTCCAATGAGTTTATTCAATATTCACCTCTCCATTGTGGTCCCAGCATAATATTCAAACAATGAACCTCCATATGAAGTAACGTTGTGTTACTTATCGCAATTAACAGCAGGCTATATGAAAAAAATAATATTACCCATAGCTCATAAGAAGCACACCTCAAGTCCAAGCAAGCACGTTCCTCAAGAATAAAGGGGGGACTGTGAAGTGGCATGCATTGAAACTCTGGGTGTGTCAAGGGTACAGACCACAGTGACACTAACCTGAGAAATGGACTGAGTTCTTGCAGGAGTAATGTGGATCCTGGCCCCCCTACCCCAACCTCTCCAGACTTCAATAATACATTAAAATGCAAGGTCAAGTAGCGGGAAGAGGGTAGGACAGGGAGTAGAGCAATTCTCAGTTTTGGTTGCTGGGGATCACCCAAAGGTCGGGAAAAAATCACAAAACAGTAACTCATTTTAACTATAGACAATTTAAATGGAACTACGGGAGAAGGGTGTATCTTGGGAAATGGAGCATGGTGACATCTTTTGAGAGCTCCGAAGCAACCACCCAAACTTTTTGATAGTGTTTGAGACAAGCAGGAGTGACAACCTTACCTCACAGTGTCTTTTACTGCATCTTTACAAGTTTGTTGATGCGATCAAGAGATGTGACACTCCTCTCCCTAATAATAGTGCCTCCAAATGGTCATCAGAGAGGTGGTCAGTTTCTTCCCTTAGAAGTGCACACTTTGCAAGAATTGGGGATAAGGCCTATCTGTTTCAGAGGAGCCAGACCAGGATTGCACCACGGTCTGCGACATTGGGGCTGTGGAGGCCCTCATACCTTGAGAACGAGCTGAGGTGGCTGGATGTAAACACCTGAAAGAGGTCTCAAGGCAGGGCAATCACTTGCACCACTAAGGCATGTATTATTTGGAGATAGGGTTGTGAAGACAGCACCCCTCCATGGGAATATGAAATCCAGAAATATGATAGTGTGGACGTCACAGACTGGGGCATTACAGCAGTCAATGGATGCACATAGGGCCCGCTAGATGCTACACCTCTGTATCCTCACTAAAAATGGATATTCAGGATGCACCTTTGGGGCTGTGCATCTATTACCATGCCTTTCAATTGTTTAACATATACTTAGTCACTACTCCTTGTAAACGTGATGAGAAAACAAACAGTTATATCAGGACGGGTGACATTTCCTGTTAGTGCTATTACACTGGCTATGCCTCTGCCTCTTTGACATCTGCCCAGGTATGTTGGGCTGCTTAACGGATAATGATACATACATGACAGGCCTGGCATTACTGGTGGATCAAATGTAAGCAGCAAAATGTCTGCCTTTAGACAGGTAAGTGCTGGTGGTGACCTACCTTTTGGTAGTGGCTCTGACTGGGCACAAGCCCACTCCTCGCATGCGTTGCCCAAGAACAACTAAGCACCTACTTTTTTTATGAAGAGGTGGTGGGTAAAACGCATGAGCTGAAAAAATATTCACTTGTTTCCAAGGTGTCAGAAGTGATGCTGGATAATATTATGAGAGAAATGACACTGTTTGCGATTCCTAATGTGGGTCGCAAATTGTATGTCTCATTAATATTAATGAGGCAGGTGTCATCTGCAAACCCATTGGGAATGGCTAGCACTCCCAAGGATGGTGGCCTGCTGGGGTCAGCAGTCCACCATGTGTGTGACTGCTTTTTAAATAAAGCAGGTTTTAAAACTAAAATGCAGCCCGTTTTCCTTAAAGGAATATGGGATGCATTTAAAAAAGAAAAATGAAACATTTCTCTTAAAAAATATTTTTGCATCCATTCACAAAGGGGATGGGGACCCCTGGGCACCCTTTCCCTTTTATGAATGGCTTACCAACTACTTGAAGTAGGTGGTAAACTGCAAGTGTTTTGTGACTGCAATTGTGGTCACAAAACAATGGTACATTGAAGTGCGAGTCGCTATTAGGTAGGGATGCCTCCGGCATTGCCCTTTCCTAATAGCGAGTCGCAAACCCTATTTTGCAAGTCAATAATAGGTTACCGACTCACAAAATAGGGTTTGTACATGGGGAAACCAATTTTGCGGTCGCAAACGCGCCTATTTCTCGTTTGTGACCACAAAAAAAGGTCATACATCTGGCCCATAGTCCATTTTCCCACAGCGAGTGCAAAATATTGACCTCACGAAACTTTACAGTTGAAATCTATTTAAAAAGGAAAACATTTCTCTCTCTCCAAGTACACTTCAGAAAGAGAAATTCAAACAACTTGAGCTGGTGAGCATCTTGATTAAGATTGATGGGAAGTCAAGATAATTTTAAGATCATGATGATGGTCCTTGGAAAAATTGCTAGACTCCCTCAACACCTCAGTGATGGATTTTGACCACCCACCTCACCTCACCTACACTGGTCACCTCACACATCAACCGCCCTGACAAACATAGCGGGCGTGAGGACGAAAGACACTGGGATAAACATCATCAAGTACCATAGACAAGACACATGCCCCTCTGAAAGACTCATAGACCCTAACATTTCTAGGATTGTCCTCAATGTTAAGGGGAGCAAAGAATGCCATTAGTATATTGTAAAATGTACTTGTTCTGAGGCTCTTCTGAAGGAGTTAAAAAATGTATAGTTTTGAGGCTAGTAGTTGAGTTGTAGTAGACTGATGCGGCATTGTACAGGAATTTGTGTAATGATCTCTCTTTTCCATACTGATTATTGAGGGTGGTAATACAGATGGGGAATCCACCTACTTTTATTGACCACAAGGCCTTCTTACACAAGAAGGACCCTGGCTCGGATGGCCAGCACTAGCGCTGATGAAATATATTACTTGTCCCGCAACATGGAATAAATTATCACCATACTTCATCAATGGGTCAAGAAAACCTCCCTTTCTGTACTGATCCGTACTACTTTAACAATGATGGGTTTGCTACCCTGGCTACCAAAGGATTCACTGCATGATAGTAATTCTGTTTATTGGCCATTTGGAGTAGTTGTTGCCTCTATCTTGATTTTGCTAACTCTACACTTAGCCTACCCACAACAGAGCTTCTCTCTCGAGCATTCACAGTTACCTCCAAAATACAGAACTTGATCACTCCTGCTGACCCAGACACAAGCATTACGGCACATCACCCTCACTTACTGTTTTTTCCTTTTGAGATCAGATTACTCATTGCCACTACCACAGTGCCACTTACTTTCATATACACTTGGAATATTATTGGTCATATATCTGCCCATATCAGGCACTGACACATCACCTAACACATTTTGCTATTGGGAGCTGGCGTTACTGATGATTACACCCCCTTCCAGTCTAAATCCACCAACTCCTACAACATTTGATCCTGACAGCCATGTGTGGTAAAAGTCTTTCCATCTTCTCCCTAAATGTAAATAGCCTGACTCATTACATAAAAAGGACGAAAATAATTATTGTCCTATAAAACAGAAGACCAGACATTGCTCTGATTAAAGAAATGCTTCTATCTTCAGAGGCGAGTCCCAAATTGAGGAGGGACTGGGTCAGTTAAGTGTACCATACTATCAGATACTGCAATGCACACCATGATTCCTACTCACCTGCTGCCTACAGAGAGGGTAGGGTAGTGGTCTTGATTTAGAAATCTCTTCCGGTGACAATACTGAGAGCCTGGTCAGAACCTGATGGCAACTCTATTTTGGTTAAACTCCAAATAGAAGACTTAAAGATAGTGGTGGGTTCTATTTATTCCATGGTCCGTGACAAATGGAACTCCCTCAGCATAATATCCAGAATACTTCATACTGGGGGGAAAACAAAACTTGTTCTAAACAGAGACTGAAACCTGGGTTTAGAGCCATTATTAGATTTATTGGGATGATCACTTCCTCTAGGATGTGCTAACAGATTGCTGTGATTGCTGTTTGTGTCGATAGAGGGTGCACTGCTACAATCTGTAGGCAAAGTCTATACAGTTACTCTGGAGTAAACAACTTTCTGATTTCAGTTGGGCTGCTGTGTATGGTTGCAAATGCTTTATTTGCCCCTAACAGTGTTCTGATCATTCCATGGCCTGCCTGCACATTAATACAGACATGCTTTTCACTCCACCTTGTTCTTGGCAGATAAATACTTCATGTTAGAGAATGCCCACCAACAAGGAGCATTTTCGTTCCTTTTTGGCATTTGCCAATATATCCAAACAAAAAAGAGGGCATGATTGCCACAGCCAGGACATTATGGCAGCCAGGATGGCATACTTGAGGAGTGAACAGATGTTCACTCCTCAAGTATGCAATCCTGGCTGCCATAATGTGCAGAGGTAGCCAAAAAGATGGTTAAAGCAGCCCAACTAAGACAAGTAGGAGAGGTTCCATGATTCTTGTCAACAATGAAACCCCTCAGTGATCCATACTAAAACTGCTGATACAGGTAAAATATTATATTAATGCTCTCTACTCCACCACAGTGGAAACCACTCTGAAGAGGATGAAACTGAAACAATAAAAATAGGGAGAAAATGCTGATATGGTCCTATAAAGCTACAATTAAGACATACTGAAGCCAAGTATGTGACATCAGAAAATATCTTTGAACAAGGCCAGACAATGTCAAACCCAGTAGCAATTACTGCTGCATTCCCTCTTTTTACAGCACTCAATACAAAGTTGACAAATTCAAATGTATCAGAAGATGAAATAGCATTCCCATTAAGAAACTCTTGTCAAAGCAGAGACAGTTGTTGGAGGTTGACATCATAGAAGAGTAAATAGGAAAGTCCTCTGAAGAAATGGTTACCAGGAGGGCACCTACATATGGCTTTCTTATAGAATTTTACAAATCTAATAAATCAGAAATGGTCCCCTCGCTAGGCAGAGTGTTGAAGGTAGAATATCGGAGCGTCAGGACTTCCCTTCAAAATTCAACACAGCTAAAATCTCCTTAATCCAAAAACTGTGCAAAGACACCAGCTAAAGGTCCATCTCCCTGCTGCACATAGATAAGAAGATTTTAGTAACAATTCCTGGCAAACAGAATGAAAGTAGTAATCTACTATTTAAAAAAAAAAAACCTTACAAGTGAAATCTGTCTCAAATCTATCCTCTGATACATATCTAAGGACCTTGTTGCATGTCCTTTGCCAGGTTCTATGCAACGGTAACAAGAAATTGCCCATATCTCTTGATCTAGAGAAGACCTTTGACCGGGTGGAGTAGAACTTCCCATTTAACATCATGGGGAACAAAAGGCTGGGAAGGGATGTTTATAAAAAGTGAAATGGCTATATAGAGCGCCTCGAGTGGGGTTAAATTGCGGAACTCCCGGGAACTCAAGACAGGGTTACCCTGTTACGATTTCTCCTGGTGCTAGAACCCCTGGCCATATCTGTCTGACAATCTGGGGGCACATGCAGCATAATTACTCCAGAGATGGAAGAGAAAATCCTTCTATATGTAGATAACATACTGGTAACCCTCTCACATATGTCCATTCCTACACTAATTTTGTAGATGTCACAGTTTTCTAGATTTTCTGGTTATAAAGTATACTGAGAAAAATGTGAAAACCTGCAATTGATGAAAGACACAACTGCATCATCCCTCAGTACTCTGGTCGTCCAAGGGATTCCACCGGAATGCCTCATTTATGACCTACATAGGTCTACTGATCAATAGGGTTTTGGAAAACATGATGGCCAATTTATCTCTACTAGTGAAAAGGCTGTCCACTGCTCATCTAGTTTGGTTCAAGCTACACTTCTCCATGTTTGGAAAAAAACTAAGATTATCAAAATGAAAGTAGCTTCTAGATGTAATTAAATTTTTATGATGGTACAGTTGGTGTTGCTGGCTCATTTATTATGCTTCCTAAGATGGAGGATAAATACAGCTCCAAACCCTGACTAAAAATGGCAAAGCACCATATGCCAACTGAATCAGGCACACTATGTTTGCCTCACATTGAGTCTTATAGGACTGTGTAAGAAATTGGATTATTAATTGGGGTGGGTGACTACCCAATCCTACCAATAATTATAACCCTTATCATGATGAAACCTCAAGTGCGTCAAATTAACCTGACCTCAATCCCCTGATAGCAATAACACAAAGTAGATGGGCTTAACACAGGGCAGTGTGCACAGTATCAATACCAAAATGGTTGAGAATGAGATGCAACAGAAAAAAAAATAGGCTTGGGCAGAATTTTGATTACATGGGAGTAATTTGAGTAATTTTGGTAATTATGTGTTACTATTTGATGCAGAATTACAGATAATTATGTGATTACTCCTCATTGAGTAATTTGGGGGAAACCTACAGCGAGAGCTCATTTAGCGAGCACCAGTGGCTGCTTGCTATTCGTGTTCTGCTACTTTTAGCACTGTTTTTTAATGCAAAATGCATTTTAGTGTCTATTTTGAATTCAAGGGTGCATTTTGCGCTAAGAAACATGTGCTAAATGCCAGTAGAAACTTGGACAAAATCCTGCTCCAAAAGCACATTTAGCAAGTGTGAGTGGCTGCTTGTGCTTGCTATTTGTGCTCTGTTGCATTTAGAGCTATTTGTTAGTGCACAATGCATCCTTGTGGAGCATTTTTGCACTTGAAATAGCACTAAACACAGAATTACTCTTCTCACATAATTCAAGCTTAATCGCACATAATTCTTGGGGGATTCTGTATGATTATGCTACCCTAATTAAAATCTCAAACTGAATGAGAAAAATAGAGTCAAATTAGGAAAAAAAAATACAAAAGGGCACCTGAATAACAAAGATCCAATTAAGAAAACCGGAAGTATGAATTTTTAAAGTCTTAAGTAGGAACAGCACCAAGAAGCACAATATGCCTAGGATAGTCAATTGTGGCAGTGGAGTGGAACCTAGGTGCAATTTAAGGTCATCTCTGCCCATTCAGGTCTACCTATTTTTGGATTCTTGGAGGCACTTCACACCCATTCACACCTATGCAAGTGCTAACTACTGGGTGACAGAACAGGAAAAGCAAATGCAAATGGGCCTCCATATGCTTTAGGCTAGGAAAGATAACTTTCTAAAAGTACATTTTCCTTAATATTTATCAGAAATCTGACTTTACCCTTAATTGGGATTTTTAATAACTGTGAGAAAATGTTGTTTAATTAATTTTCTATCTGTTGCCTAACCAAAATAGGCATTAGGAAATGTAACAATGCAAACCAGTGATTTCCTACGGAACAGCCAGCATTGCTACAGTGAAAATGGCATTTACTTTTTTTTTCCTGTAAGGTCATGTTAATATTAAATTCCTAAAATTCCTTTTTAAATTACCTTCTGTCTATCTTATTGGCAATAATACCTATATATGCGTGACATACATTTTTAAATGGATAGTCTTGACATGTCAAATGGGGTTATTTTGACATGTGAATTTGCAGTTAAAAAGGCAACAGGCAGGCTACAAATAGTAGGACTGCAGTCATGTTTGCACCATCACTGTAGTGGGTGGCACAATGGGTGCTGCAGTACACTAGTGACATTTAACTTGCAGGCCCGGGTATATTTTACTGTATACTATGGGCTTATATGTAACTTAAATATGCCAATTAAAGATATGCTAATTTCACAATTTTGAAAGGGGGAGCACAGGCACGTTATCACTGGTTGGCAGAGGTAATGTGCACAGAGTTCTACTTCAGCAAAAATATAGGGTTCAGCAAAAGGCATAAGTTGACCCTGCAGAAAGGGCAAATTTCCTTTACACCGCCCACTAACTATCCCAAATGAAATATATTCTCTGCACATTTACTGAACCCTCTTTAAGGGTACACCTTGAAAAGACCACTGTTCCCTCCAAAAATGACTTTGCTTCATAATTTGTACACGAAGAGTGAATATGCTGACACTAAATCAAAGGGTAAATACCTTTACCTATCAGTCTTTAGCACACAATGCCTTTACCACACATATACCTTTACCACGCATGCCCTTACCATGTATATAGCTTTACCACGCACATCAAGCATTCCTTTGCGACACAAGGCAAGTATATTTAGTGGCAGTTGCCACTGGGTAGTTATAGTTAGGTCTGCCTTTCCATAGGAGATGTGTTTTTTGTGTTGCTAATAGTTGTGGCATTGTTTGAGAAATCTACATGAAACTTTACAAAAAAAAAATCTTTTCTGCCCAGTTTGTAAATGGAAAGTTCCGGGGGGATCCGTCAAGTGGGGGCTGAGAAAAAAGGAGAGGATCTCACAACTCAAAGTCCCCATGTATTTTCCATAGACTTATTCAAGAAGCGCTACTCCCAAATCCATTGAACGGAATCTCACCAAATGTGGCAGGCAGATAGATCTAGGTCCACAGACTGTGCTTTTTGTGATTTGGTGTAAATCTGTTCAGTAGTTTTTAATAAATTGTGATTTAAAACTATTTGTATGTTTGGGTGGTTGGGTCCATGAGAGACTCATCAGAGTCTAGCTGGAGCACCAACATAAAAATCAAACATTCTGACTGGGAGCTTTTTGTCCCTCAGGACTAAACGTGTTGCCTACTGTGGCTCTTAATCTTAAAAGAGGAAGAATTTGAAAAAGAATAAAGAATTTTACTAAAAATACACTTATTGAAGAATATGAATTTTTGAAATTGTGCAAATCATGAGTTTTGTGTTGAATGACTATGAGTAAGAAATAATACGGTATTCCAAAAAAAAGAGTGCTGAACCACATTAACTGATTTATGCTGGAAATTTCTTCCATTGAAAGTTAAAAGGTGTTGAACTTTCATTTCTGTGCACCTTATAAGTGTTTAATTACTCTTTTCACAGTAAGGAATATGCCTCCACCTCTTCTGTATATTTGCTTTATGGCATATTTACAAGGGGATGACGCTACTCGGATGTTCCGGTGGGGCAAATCACTGCCCCATATTTACAAAGCGGCGTTAAGCTGCTTTGCATTGTAGTGTAGCTCCTATTTCCCTAATAGGCTCTGCGCATTGGAATAATATACCCTATAGGCTTGACATAGGACTGAGGTCGGTATGTCCCTATCGAGTATATTAAACTTAATTACTTGTGCCAGCTAGCTCAGAGGCCACTAGAAACTCCTTGACGACAAGAAGGGAGTAGTTTCTGGCAGCCGCAAAACATGACCACTTTGTTTCCCTTTAGAATCAGAACGTGTCCCAGAGTCGTGGAAACAATAGATAACTATTTCACTCAGCTCAATCGTGCATGCTTAGTTTTCCTCAAAGTTACACAGAAAGAAATAGACTAGGCGTTTCAATAAAAGATTTATTGAACAGTCTTGTTTCTTGTGTAAGTTAAATGTGCTGTTACGATCACAAGACAGTATGCAAGATAAATAATGTACAGCGTAAGCAGTAAAAATAAATAATACTGCGATAGCATTATCTTTTAGCAGATATTCATTCACATAAATAACATGGACTAAAAAATGCGAGTACTCATACGATGCGTTTCTAAGCTAGTTCTACCCCAATGTGCCTAACCTAACCTAGGTGTAGGGAGAGGTATGAAGTAGGTGAAGTATTCCTTACTATGGTATACTAAGAGTATGTTAAGCCTAGTATGCCTAGTATGCCAAGAGTCCCTCTAGGTTCTAGTCAGCTCCATACCTTTAGAATGAGAGAGGTGGGAATCTCTTTGCCAGACTCGAACTCCAACACCCCGCAAGGGAAGTTAGATCACTGGAAGCTGGACTCTCTGCGTGCAGGGATGACAGCGTCTTCTCAGTGCGTCAGGCCGGGAAACTGGCTCCTCTGAAGTCGAGTCTCCTCTGGTTTACAAGGGCTAGGGAAGGTATATTTATACCTGAGAGGTACCTCACAATGTTAGCATTGACGTGAATCGGTCAGCGGAAGACGTCATGAATGAACCCCTAAGGTATAATGGTTCATGCATAATAGATGAGTCCTTGAAGAAATCAATAGTCCTGTGCTAGGGAAATTCCCGAAGCCTAAGGGTCTGTTCTTCAAGAACTCGTTGTGACGTTAGGGTGGACGGATGTCGGAGACCATGCCTGTATTTGGAGTGCACGGTTTAATGCCTAAATAAGGACAGGGGTTTTATGCCTATATAAGGGCAGGGCGAATTGTGCCTATATAAGGGCATGATACAGAAAAGCCTGTGTATGGACACCCTAAGAGGAATACAACAGCATGACTTAAAGTTGCTTTATAAATATAGTACCCATTTCACACAGTTTTCTGCATGAAAGGGATGTGGCAAGGGTGTTGCTGTGTGCTTTCACCACAACACCCATTTCTTTTGATGCTGCTCTACATTTACAAGGATGTGTAAATCTGAGGCAGTGCTAAGAACTAAAGCCATGCAAAAGCACAATGAGGAGAAATAATTTAATTTCTCCTCGTTTTTGCTCTTTTTATGTGTGGTGCAAATGACCTTTAAAGATTGTTTATATGCAGGAAGGTGTCCCTTCCTGCACATAAACAATCATTCCCATGTAACTTCCTGCATATAAACAATCATTCCATGCAACACAGACACCCATGCACTATGGTTCAAGGGTGTCTGTGTTGGCGCTAGGCAGCTATTTTTTGCTCCAGCACAAGGGAAAACACAGGGTGTGCCATATTTTTGTGAATATGGAGCATCCCTGCTTTTTTTTAATGCAGGGCCATTTCCTTGTGAATATTCCTCCTAGTTGTCTGATATTGGCCCAAAACCTGCAAGGGAGGCTAGGGAAGGCAAAGTTCCAGTTGGGAAAGCCTCAAAGGAACACGGCTGTCTGTTCTACATAACCAGTCATCTACGATCCAGTCTAAATGGAAGAGATGACAAAGTGGGCCTTTTAACTGGTATAAAAAGGCAAAGAAAGCTTGGGGCTTGGCAAAAGTAGACAATTGACCCCCAACGGTCGCGATTTTGAGAAGACCAGGGACCCCACAAACAAGAAAATTAAATAAATATTAATCCAAGACAATGTTAAGAGAGACACATTTTGGTGGTGGCTATGTAAAGAAAACTTGTCCTAGCATCTTATAGGCATTATGAGAAGACAACATAATAAGATTTATTATATGCAGAAAAACTATACATGAAAGCGAAAAGAGGTGCACAGTGATCAACCAACGACAGGTTGTAAATAGTATATTCATTATAAATGGAGGCACTTGTGTGGCATGACATTGAGTAATACTGAAGTTTTTATTAGACCAGCATCGCCAACTTACTGCTGTGGGTAAAAGAGGAGAAACCGCCCATTACAAGTTGGGCGGTCGGAACGCCAATGCACCGCAGCAACAGCTAGGGATCAGAGAGGTTGCAATATGCTTGGCGGGACCACTGCAGTCCCGCCAAGCATATTACGAGTTTCCACTCCGCCGCAGTTTTCATGGCAGTTCCTCCTCCATGAAAACCACGGTGGAGATGAAACAAAGGGGGCCCTACTGGGATTCCTTTTGCCTTCGGGCCATGGGGTGCATGCAGGGCGGCACATGTTGTGCCCCCCTGTGTGCATGTACCCCAGTACCTGCACAGCATGGACTGCACCAGTCCATTCCGTGCAGGTACTACCTTTGATGTTCCCATTGCAGTGCCTATTTTATAGGCACCGCCGTGAAAATGCCACAGAACCCCCTGACAGTGACTAATAATCTGGTGGGCGGTGTGCACACAAGTTTGACAGTGTGGGAGCGGGGTGGTGGCATGGCAGTCCCACTCCTGCACCTCCAAACTCGTAATCAGGCCATTATGTTATTCCTGCCTCCATTGTTTTAAGTGTGATTTTATTGTAGTTCAAGTGAGTGTCCATGTGTGGTGCGTGACTTTCTTCAAGTCTGTATTAGAGTAGATTTGATCCTTGCTTGCCATTAGTACTACTAAAATAAAGGTGGGTGTGAAGTTTGTGAATTCTCACTTGTGCTTTTGTAGATGTGGTTATGGATTGGAGTGGCCCTCCCTGTGCCTCTCCTCTTCCACTGCCATATTTACTTTTGATGGTTGTGTTTATCTGTGGTACATATTTCCATTTTTTACAAAACAAGATGCCTTCCTTTTTGTATTAGCTTATTTCTATTCCACTTTCATAAGAAGCTCAAGATGAATGCCCTTCACAGTTTTCAGATACTTCGGGGCATATTATCAAGCCAGTTATCGCCGCGTTAGCGGCACTTTCGTGCCGCTAACGCATTTTTTTTTATCGCCCTATTACCAAGATGTCGCTAACAAGCGTTAGCGACAGCTGTCCGGCAATAGCTATCGTTTTTACTATCGCCGTGCATGGCAGCGATAGTTTCCGCTAATGATATGCAAAGTAGGCGTTCCCTCTCAAAATTTCATGAAAAAAGTCGCTAACACACCATCGCACTATTACCAATGATGTCCCGGACCCGAGAAGGGATACAAAAAAGTCCCGCTGAGGCCCCTGAGCTGCAGGAAAATAAGACCTCAAAAAAACAGGTCTAAAAATGTAAAAATGGTGATAAATGGAGGTATATAAGGGAGAACAGCCCAGACCCACACCTGAAGACCCACAGACGCCATGGAGGTGCTAATCATTCAGCTTGGAGTCCCACAAAGGCAACAACCACCACCGCCACTGCCACCTCCCCCAGGACCACCACCAAGGCTGCGCCAAAGACGACAGCGGGCCCTGCGCAGACGTCTCAGCCTCGCAGACCTGACGCCAGAGGATGTCATTGCCCACTACAGGCTCAAAAGGACATCCATCCAACACATCTTGAACCTGATAACCCACAGGCTGATGCCACAAACACAGCGGAGAACCAACATCCCTCCGCAGACAAAGCTGCTGGCCGTGCTGCAAATGTTGGCCTCTGGGACCTTTCAACCAAAAACAGCCAGAGTTGGAGGAGTCTCACAGGCAGCCTTCTCAATCTTCCTCCCAACTGTCTTGGATGGCATACTCAGCCTGATACCCCAGCACCTTCACTTCCCCAACACTGTGCAAGAACAGATTGAGACCAAGCAAGGATTCTACACCATAGCCGGATTCCCACAGGTGTTGGGCACAATTGACTGCACACATGTCCTATTTGTGCCCCCTGCGGACAGTGCACACATATACCGCAACAGAAAGCACACCCATTCCATGAATGTGCAGGCAATAGTGGACCACCAGGGACTGTTCACCAATGTCATAGCCAAGTTCCCAGGGAGTTTGCATGATTCCTACATCTTCCGACAGTCTATCATAAACCAGCGCTTCCAGGATGGCACATATGGAAATGCAGTGCTAGTCGGTAAGTACTAACGTGAACCAACACATGCCTCAACTTCACAGAGATGCAAATCAGAAGTGTGAGAATGTACATGTCACAATCTCACATACAACATGTCAATCAACATACCAGACACAACAACGCCAAGAACTGTGGGAACTGTGGCTAGATATGTAGACAAACCATCCTCAAATGCTTAGCCCCTGTGCCACCCATAAGCAAATGTGGTGAGAGGTGGGAACCATGTATGTGCGATGGAGGCACACGATCCATAATGAAAGTAGGAACACAAGGCCCAGTGTGTAAGTGTTGTGCTGGACAGTCGGGAGTAAGCTGACCGCAGACGTGCCCATGTTGGCATATAGTGTGTTTCTGTAGCCCTGCCTGATGGCAATGACTGTGTGGGTCACTGCTACACCCGACAATGGGGGGATCTATGTGAAGGTTGCATGGAGGATGCAGAGGCTGGCGAAGCAGCTGCATGCCACTGCGTACACCTGTAGGTACATGGAGATAGAGGAGTCAAATATGGGGCCTAGGTACCTAGATTTGGGGTTGGGGCATCCGAAAGCTTTGGACCACCAGGTGATGCCACATGCTGATTGTTATGTTACGAGGATGAGGACTCATGTTTCCCCTGCATATAGCACGCCCCAGCTGTTGATCATCCATGTTGCAAATCACAGCAATCCTACCTGGAAGAGCAGTTTGGTGTGTGGGCATATTGTTGATGTTGAATATGAGCATTCTGTATGTGTTGGTGGTGCTGTTTACCGGTATCCCAAAGCTTGCACCAGCTCCACTCCATGTGTCAGCAGCTGCATCTGCCAACTCTGAGGTTGGTGCTGACCGAGGTGGCATTCATTGCCTGCCGTATGTTGCAGTTGCATAGTGGGACAAGGGTGCATGCGCAGTTGGAGATACATGTTTGGAAAATGTGGACTTGCGCCATTGTTGTGGTTGTTGCTTTTGATGGTGGCGTGTAGCATCTCATCGGTGACTGATCTACACCAACTTTGTGGGGGCCTGCATGTGGTCAATGGTGGCTTGGGGTACATCAACAAGGTGGTGCATGCATG